>VXAZ01002135.1:0-15233 GCA_013399875.1 Gymnorhina tibicen | reverse complement strand
AAAAGAAAAGAAAAGAAAAGAAAAGAAAAGAAAAGAAAAGAAAAGAAAAGAAAAGAAAAGAAAAGAAAAGAAAAGAAAAGAAAAGAAAAGAAAAGAAAAGAAAAGAAAAGAAAAGAAAAGAAAAGAAAAGAAAAGAAAAGAAAAGAATATATTGAGAAAATACCAAAGAACTGCTCTATTTATGACTAAAAATAAAAGACTTATTTCAGAAAAATTGCTTCAAAAACCAAAATTCCCATCAATTTGATCTATTTGAGTAGTCTTATAAGAGCAATTGCTATTGAACCAAACTAGACAAAAAAAAAAGGAAATACAAGTATTTTTCATAAACTAGTCTCAAATAAATTGCAAGGACCACATGAGCTCCTTTGAGGAGATGTCCTCCTGTGTTCAGACGGGATAGAGGTAATTTTCTTGTCAGTAGCAGGTACAGTGCTGTATTTCGGATTCAGTGTGAGAATGTTGATAACACACTGCCGGTTTGGCTGTTGCTGAGCTCTGCTTACCCTGAGTCAAAGACTGTTCAGTGGCTCATGCTCTGCCAGTGAGGAGGTACACAGGGATCTGGGTGACAGTATGGCCAGGAGAGAGGACCCAAACTGGCCAAAGGGATCCTCCACACCATAGAATGTGTTGGAAGAGGACAATTGCTTTTTGGGGATTGAGCATTGGTCATCAGGTAGTGAACTGTGTTGTACATCAGTTGTTTCTCTTGGAGCTTATTTCTCTCCTTTTCTTTATTATTATTATTATTGGTGTTGGTGTTGTTAGTATTATTACATTTTATTTTGTTTCAACTATTAAGCTGTTCTTATCTCAAACCACGAGTTTTTTCTGATGCTCCTCCCCACTGGGAGTAGGTGGACTGTGTGGTACTGAGTTGCTGGCTGGGGTTAAACCAGAACTGGAGTTGAATTCACATGCTCTATATACATAGGAATTGCATAACAGGTGAACCCAGTTATGATGCAAACAATTGGGCATACTAGGACAAAGTGAAACCTGTCAGCCTAATACACCTGTATTTGGGAATTTAAAGGACAATCCTAAAACAGAGCAACTGTTCAAAGGTTCTGCAGCAGGGACTTAGAGAGAAGTTGGTACCTCAAATCTTGCCTTTTTCATGTTTTCTCCTGGCATTCCTTCTATAACCTTTTTCAAAGACTATCAGCAAATATTCTCATCTTAAAAGTGGATCGTCAGGAATTAGCCACCATTTCCATGTTGGACTAGCTTTAACCTCGCTTAAGAGTGGTACTGTCAGTATATGAGCACGAGATACAAAATAACCTTATCAAGAAGGAGGAGCCTATAGAAGCTTTGGATCGTATAGAAGCTTTAACCTCTGTCACTATGTCAGTAGCAGAACTGATTCAGTACCATATGCAACTACAGACAAGTGTGTAACTCTTGGAACATTTATTCCATTTGCTAGTCTGTGATGAATGGAAAGCAGGTGCTTCCTAATTCTATTTAGAACTCTAATTGGATTGCACTGGCCAGGGATTTCAGTGACCAAACTTGCACATGTGGGGAAAAAAAGCAGAGGGAGTCAAGTTTACTCGTCTGAAAGAGTCTCAAGTACAAGATTGTCACAATAGCATTCTGTATTGACAGTTAAAGTTTCCACTATTGGTGCATACTAATCCAAATGGATTTTGCCAGAACAAATGCCCAACATATGCAAATATTATAAAGAGTTTCTTGGGATATCCACAGAAATTAAATACACTTTGCATAAGCATTAATATCAACAATCTCATTTCAAGATTTTAGCATTTGCAGTCAGTGGTTGAAACAGTATCACAAAGTTATTTCTCCTAAGTAGTTCTGAATTTTCTGTATCAACAGACTGTTATGTGCAGTTTTTTCATAAACATGTACACAAAAAAATCCACTTAGCTCTATACAATTATTTATTGCAAAATTTTTGCTTCGGTCTATAAAATTGCTCATGTACACAAGGAAGCATAAACACTGCCTCATATACTTACTTCTACAGAAGCAAACAGAAACCTGCCCAACAATTTATATCAATATTCCAGAAAGCCATTGAAATATATAGCTTAGTTACTTAGTTCTGGGTTTGAAATGTTCCCTTTATTATTATTATTAGACAGTAACGATATTTTAATTACAGTAATTTTTATGTCTTCATTTTATGTCTTCCTTACTCTTCAGTGTCTATTGTAATTTGTGGAGAAATGGGGCTGTCATAGTGTTTACATGTGGTATGAAAGAAAAGACAGTTCAGGAAACCACAATGATGAAGATTCTATCACTATGAGAGACAAAATGCTGGATCTGAATACAAGCAGCTAGTTCACCTTAGTCTGCTGATAATTCCGGTTATGTGTGGCTCAAGATCTTCATAACCTGAATTTAGTTACCTATAACATCTCCATGATTACAAAATAAATACGTAAAAAGCATAGCCTTGGCCCATTGTCATGATTAATACACACCAAAAATGCTCTATATTACCATCAGGTGGAAATTCAGGTGGCAGGCTAAAGGTCCAGGACTAAATTTCTGCTGACAACAGTGTTTGCTTACAGTCTTCATATGTATGTATGCAATAAGCCTTACCTTGCAATATTAATTTTATACTGCCTGGGATATAAAGTATAAAAGCTGTGAAGGACATAGGTATCACAGGGTGGAGAATTTCCGTTAGAGGTTTCTTTTTCTTTTTTAAACTTCAGTTGAAGTAGTTGGACAATTCTGATTGACGATCCACCTTGAGTTTTGCTAACACTCAGATGATTGAACCAGTTTAATGCTAGCTGTTTTTCTAGCAAAATTAAATGAGTGGAAACTAGCATGTTGTCAAAGTTTAATGAATGGATACAAGCTTGTTGGTAAACATCCATTAAAAAAAAAAAACAGGACTACATCCATTTAATTTAATCATAAAATATTTCTATTAACAAAAATAATAAGCTTGATTTCTGCCTGGTAATTCAGCTCTGTTTATTAAGAACAGTGTGTAACTATATAGACAATGATACATTAGAGTTTCAGAGGTTTTCTAAAAATAATAAAAACCCAGTCCAAAGAGAAATTGCCACAATGAATACCAGAGAAGTAGTTTACATTCTTCGGAATCAACAGAAGTGTTTAGTAAAGAATAATAAAGGTTATCAAAGTTAGAATTTTGGAGCAAAAATGAAAGGCAGGCTTCCATGAACTAGAAGAACATAAATCACTACAAAGGCATACTTGTAAATGATTATTAGTGATCATCCCTTTCTCCACTATAATTTTATGTTCAGTCCGCTAAATGCATCTAAAAAACCTTTGAGGTTAAAGACTGAATTAGATCCTGTATGTCTGGTTTGCTCATACCTTTAAATGCTAAACACCACAAGGTAGCAACTGCAACCTCAAGTCTTTACAAGTGCATTCACAACTAGCAACACATGTGCATGCAGGTCAGCATAACTGTGTAAGAGTGGTTTGAGGTAGGTTTGGTCCTTTAAGTGCTTGATCATAAAAGTGCACTGCATGCTACTTTTGCATGAATACTGAGAATCACAGCTGTTGAACAAAAACGTCACACTGCAAAACTGATAGATGGCTTTTGTTGGTACCTATTATTGTGATGAATGCTAACAACTTGAACCACTAAATAACCCATTGCTCTTGTATTTACATAAGCAGCATTCTTCTCAGTAAATACTCTTCACTAACCACTTTCCCAACATTTACACATTTCTGTAAAGACCTTTTTTCATAGAAGGAAAGAAGGAGAAAGATACAGCAAAAAAATATGCCATTCAGAAATAAAATGAGCCTCTTTCACTTAAAAGAATAAAAATAGGTTTTTTGCAAGAGTTATTACCAGGCAACTCAAGGCCTCCATTCATTTGCAAGAGAAGTACTAAAATGACAGGACTGTGCAATGCATTGCATTTTTCTTAGAGAAGATAATCAATTTTCCAGTAATGAAACCAGGGAAAGATAAGGAACAAGAATCTTCAATACCAATTTCTAATAAAAAATGGTGACATACTTATCTTTATTTCTTTACATTTGCAGTTATAGCATATGCCCATTTTCTGATTCCTGGGAACCTGGGCAACAGGTGCTACTGATGGATTACCAAACACACTGGTTTACCATGTAAGTATCAATAAAACACCTCCTGTGTCAAACTTGTTCTTCAGCTTTTCTCATATAACCATCAATCACAAAGTCTGAAGAGTCTGTAATGTGACATCTAACATGGTTACCTAAATATCATATTCAAATAGTCCCGTCTCTAGGAACAAGAGACATTCTTCACTCTCCCAAGGATGCCATATGACTTGTATACTTGTTTAATCAGAATAGAGAAAACTATACTTTTTATGTTGCTTTGCTCTGCAAGCAGCTCAAGATTAAACAGGAACCCTGGGACTGGAAGTAAACAAACAATAAGGGACAAAAACTCTTAAATTCAAACAGTAGCCATCAGGTCTGATCAACAGTTCCAATTCCATTCCACCCACTAGCATAATTTTTATTTTATCAGGATTCTATTTTAATTATCTGACTTCAACTCAAAATAGGTTGGAGTAGTCCCAACACAGGAAAAGTAAAATAAAACCTTATTAAGGTTCAAAATAATAGAGAACCAAATATGATTTTGAAAGTGCCATAGTTTAAAACAAGTCAGTTGCTTCCTCTCCTCAATATACATGCTAAGTAAACACATACTGCAACAAAACCTCGACACAACTTAGAGAGTCCTTCAGGAAGCTGTCTATCACTGTTGTTTTTGATCTTTCATTTTAAAAAGCCTAGCATCATAAAAATAATTCCATCTCCTTCTGCACAGGCATTAAGTTTCCAAAAGATATGAAAAGAACTGTGCCCTGAAGAATTAATCATACGGCCAAATCCATCCAGATGGACTCCGGTTCTTATCCAGACTCAATAGCATAGGTTCAGGCTTAAAAGCGTGATTGCCATGATTTTATGCACAGTCACATCAAATTAAGGCTGTCATGTGTCATACATACTTCTAGCTTAAAATGGATAAATATATTCTTAGAGTTGTCTTACAAATCTAGCTTGTAAATGCTTTTTGCATTTCACAAAGATCATAACATCGTTTACATTTGAAAAGACCTTTAAGATGATCAAGCCAAATCATTAACCTCCCACTGCAAAGACTATCACTAAATCATGTCTCTGAAATCCACATCTACGCATCTTTTGAATACCTTCAGGGGATGGTGAACCACTTCCCTAGGCAGCCTGTTCCAATATCTGAGAACCCTTTCGGTGAAGAAATTTTTTCTAATATCCAACCTAAAACGGCTTGATACTCAGAAGAAGTAGCTGGCTTCACTGTCCTTTTAGGCAGCTGTAGAGAGGGATGAGGTTTCCCCTGAACCTCCTTTTCTTCAAGCTAAACATCCCCAGCTCCCTCAGTCACTCCTCATCAGACTGTGCTCCAGACCCTTCACCAGCTCCCTTGCCCTTCTCTGGACTCGCTCCAGCACATCAATGTCCTTCCTGAACCGAGGTGCCCAGAACTGGACACAAGATTCAGCCTGGGGCCTCACCCAGTACAGGGGGANCCCTTGCCCACATCATCAGTAAAGACATTAAACAGGACTGGATCTAACACTGATCCCTGGGGAACACCATTAGTGACCAGCCACCAACTGGATTAACTCCATTCCCCACCACTCTCTGGGTTCAGCCATCCAGCCAGTTCTTAACCTAGCAAGGCACATACCTTTCCAAGACATGGGGAGCCAGTTTTTTCCAGGAGAATACCATGGGGAAACGGTGTCAAAGGCTTTACTGAACTCCAGGTAGACAACACCCGCAGCCTTTTCCTCATCCAGCAAGTGGGTCACCCTTGTCATAGAAGGAGGTCAGGTTGGTGAAGCAGGACCTGCCTTTCCCAAATCCACCCTAGCGGGGCCTGATCCCTTGATTGTGCCACGTGATGTCACCCAGCATGGGTCACTCCTTTACCCTTCCCTTCTTGCAGATGGGCATCCCATCCACCAAGCTGCAGCTGGGACCTCCCTGGTCAGCCAGGACTTGTGTTAAATGATTGAAAGAGGCACAGTGAGCACTTCTGCCAGCTCAACCAGTACCCTTGGGTGGTTCTTATCAGGCCCCATAAACTTGTCTGTGTTGAAGTGGTGTAGCAGGTCACTGACTGTTTCCTACTGGATTATGGGAGCTTCATATTTCTCACCATACCTGTCTTCCAATTTATTGTACCCCCTGAACAATTAGCCTTGTCTATCAAAGACAGGCAGTGAAGGTATTGAGTACCTCAGCATTTTCCTCATCCTATGTTACCCTCTGCATCCAGTAAAGAATAGGGATTTTCCTTGGCCCTCCTTTTGCTGATGATGTATTCATAGAAACATTTTAAAATTTTCTTTTATGGCAAGATGAAGTTCTAGTTAACTTTGGACCTTTGAATTTTGTCCTTGCACGACCTCAAAACATCCTTAAATCCTCTTGAGTTGCCTGCCCCTTAAGATCTTATCTGATGCTAGAAATTATAGATATTACAAACTATGTTTAAATGGAAATTGTTGGGGTTTTTTTAGCTTTAATGATACCTAACTGTATTGTATGTAAAAATTCACTGCTTAATAAAGTAAGAATCAACCTCAAACTAATATTGATCCTCTCTGCAGGCAGAACTGGAATTTTCAATGTTCTTAGGTGATGCAATAGTGAGGCAGGTAAGTAAATTACTGTTTTAGTCTTGAAAGTTTATTAATAGCTATTTAAAAAGTAAGATGATATTCAAAATGAGCATCAGAAATATGTTATAAATGTTGGACCTTCATGTTCCTACAGCTTCAGCTTTCAATAATTCTTTCTTTCCAGTATTAGGATAAGCACACACAATTTCCTCTCCCCCTCCCCCTTATAATTTACTTCATAACGTCAGGTTCTACATCAGAGACCTGTATTTCTGTTTCTATTCCCCTGCCACACAGGTAAACATTGTACTTTTTATTCAATATGTCATTAAAGTCAGTAAACAGCAAAAATGAATAAAACAGCAACTTACGTATTTTTAACACCTCTGAGTTAAAACAACTTTGCAATAGGGAAGAAGAACAGATGCTCATTTCTAAATGCTAAAGCCACCAACTGGGAATATGCCAGTTGTAACTGCTGCCATCTGTTTTCAACTGTTCTTTTTACCTAGCTCTCTGAGATTCATATCCAAATTCACAGCCATACATTTCCACTAGGAGAGGGGCAGTGGGAATAGTATAAGCAGGATTTTTCCCATGTGCTCTCACCTTCATTAAAAAAGAACTTTCAGTAATTACTGTTCTGCAGGATCTCTGTGAAATGATAAATCAGAGGCAGTTTTTTCAAGGATTATTTGGTGACAGCAGTTGTTTAATAACCACTTTTCTTCACTACTTTACCACAACTCATTTAACTTGTTTCCTTTCCCACTGCTGCTCTTTGTCTTCCTATCCTCTCTCAGGTTAGGTAGAAGTTGAGTATGTAGCTCTAGGTTTCTGTAGGGATAACTCAGCTCATGATGGAAACAAAGCACCTTGTGCATAACCAAGTGTCTGTTACATGACTGTGTTGCATTGTGCAGTTAATGCCTATTTTTGTGCAAACGCATTCAGATATGCCTTGCATGCATGTATTCATTGTTTTTGCAGTGTCTGAGACAGAGTGTGCAAGATGGCAGTGCTGGACTGACACAAGTACAACTAACATACACAATTTTAAAAAAACCCTCTCATTTTTCACCAGCAAAACCCCTTTGAAATGCCCAAATCCACTTTTGTTGGTTTAGAAATAAACTCATATTTAAATTTTTTACTGACTTCCACACTCATACAATAAAAAGCAAAAGAAAAATTCTTCATCCCCTCCACCCTCAACACCATTACTGGATGATTATTCGAAATGTTTTACATTATTATCTGGGTTCTTTGTTGCTGATCTAGAGTATATCACTACTGGATATTTTATTTATGACGGTTTGCAACTAGTCTACAAAAAGATGTGTGTCTGCAACAGCTCCAGACTGGCTTTTGTTTTTCAGGCAGGTGCTCTCTTAGCCGACATAGCTACTGAATCAGGCCTCTGAAGAATAAACCACAGGATTATTTGGGCTAAAGAGCCGACACCTGTAGCTGTCCTCTGTTAGAGATCACACTCCATACTTCAGGCAACATTCCTGGGATGTTCTCAGACAAGCTGGCCTGGGATGTTGGCAGCATCCTCACTTCTCAATAAAGAATGCTGTTACAGAACTTTATCAATGTCTACTGGCCTACGCATTTTTTAAAGGTGGGGATCTCACCTCTTGGAGACATGTGAGCAGGTTTCAGC
Source organism: Gymnorhina tibicen (assembly GCA_013399875.1). Classification (NCBI taxonomy): domain Eukaryota; kingdom Metazoa; phylum Chordata; class Aves; order Passeriformes; family Artamidae; genus Gymnorhina; species Gymnorhina tibicen. The sequence goes on along the minus strand of VXAZ01002135.1, from coordinate 6,893 downwards.
ATTATTGCTGGCATGAGCAATACTGAATACTTAGCTGCAATTAATCTGATCATTATCCTCTGTTATCTCTCTTCATCACAGATTCATTGCAGTCTTACTGATCACTTTCGTGAGTAAACTTTGAACTATAACAAAAACAGCACTCCATCTGAAGATCTGTCATCCCATTTCTCTCTTTCCAGTGAAGAGAGAGGGATAGAGAGGTGTAAAACTATGTAAAATGAATGGGTCAGAGTAAGGTATTATGCAAAGTAACCTTACATGAAGGATGCCATCTCACTTAGTCTTTGCTTTCTCATCACCATTTTTTTCCTCAATTTTAAAGACAAAAAACTGAGAAAACTATACTTTTTCCTAACATTATCAGGACTATCAGCTAAGATTAATAAAATTTAACATTATCAGAAGTACTGTGCATTTTTCTCTTGAGCTCTGTTGTTATATTTAGTGCTTCTGACAGCACTTAGTTTCTCATTAATCAGTGTCTTGTATTGGTAGGGGTGTCAAAAGAGAATACAACACTTTTCACTCTACCTTCCAGATTTTAAGATATCACGGTGAGCAGCAAAAGAGGCAAGAGCAAGTGTCACTTTTACTGAGCTGAATTAGAACTGGTAGAAGTCTGTGGACCATTTGAAACTGAAGAAAAAGCAGCTGAAATCCTGCAGGCAGATATGAAAAGCAAATTCTTGCCATTTTCCAACACATGCTCTCACGTTCATGTTTTGTAAACAATGTGATAGAACGTCTTAAAAAATAATTATATGGAAAGCAACACTGATGTGCACAATTCATCAGTTTACTGAGATACAGAGGTTTTGTGGGGTCCAGGAGCGCCTGAAACACTTAGTTCCACAGCTTCGCAGAAAGAAAGACATTTTTTGTAATGCTTCTGGTCTTGTATCCCTCTCTGAAAAAAGGCTGTACTCTGCATCTTCTGCTATCACATTTGATATCAAATAATACTTTTTGGGGCATAGACAACAGGTGTGTGTGGCATCCTAAAACTGTCTGGAGCTTCCAGACAACCTGTACAATACAAACAACAGTTAATTCCTCCTCCTCTTTCTGATCAAGTGAACCCTTTACCTCACTGGTCTGTCAGGAGTCATCCTTGTACTAAAGAAGATGAAATAGTGAAAACTGAAAAACCTTTCTCCATCATCTGGACAAAATCAAAGCCCCACATTCTGTGAGAGTCTCACCAGCAATGTGGGACTGGTCAGTATGAGTCTATCATTAGCCTGGCACGCTAAAGGAGTGGTCTTCTCAGGGCATCTCTGACAGATGACATACCGTATGGCTTGCTTTCCCTTCTGAATATTGCAGGAGAAAGGGAGGGAAGAAGGACACGAGGGAGGTGAGACAACAGAGAATGACAGAGAGACAAAAGGAAAGCAAAAGGAAGAAAGGTTGTTATCATAATTTCACTAGTAAGTGGGGAGAGAGTCCAAATGCTGTTTTGTGTCGTTGCTTTTGACCCCAGTGTGACTCTTTTGAAAATTCATATTAAAGTGTTCATAGGTTAAGCACCACAGACAAATTTGCCTCATGACAATTGAAAAGTCAAGGAAAAAAATTTACTAAATGAGGAGAGATGTTCCTTTTTAGCCAAAGTCCTACCTTTATAGCCAAAGTCCTACCTTACCAACCATATCTTATAGACTTTAAATATATTCTTTTTCTTTTTATTCTCTCATGAAAAAATCAGAGCAAGAGAAGTAATGAAAGGGGCAGAATGTACCATGCAAAAAGCTAATAAAAATTGCTAATCAATAGTAATCTTGAAGTCAGTGATTATCAAAAGCCAGGTATCAGATGGTATATTCACTAACCACAAAAACTTTATATGAAAAATATGCAGGCTTCTCTATTCATCTGAATAAATAATTTCTAAGTGCTATGGTCCTTAAGATGCAACTTCTCCTTTTTTACTCAAAGAGGAGGACTGAATGATTTTTTGTATTACAGTGCAGTAAGAAAATAAATCTAGAGGACTTACCACCTGGAAAATCCATTTCTGAAATGGAACCGCTCTGTAATTAGTGTTTGAAAGAGACAAAAAAAAAAGTTAAGCAGAACTTAAGAGTTGAAATATGAACCACAATCAGGAAAGATCCCCTGTCATGGGCTACAAAAGGACTAAAGGCTAGGCAGTCAATGAAGCTACAAGCAGTGATTTAGGCAGGGCTTCCTAAACATTCCCATTGGCATCTTGAGGCATAGACACCAACCTGTGTATAGACTCAGAAAATTTCTGCCAGCTCCCCGGCTAAGAGGCAGAAGCTCCTCCTGCTATTTCCCATGAGAAAGAGTGTCAGGACAAGTGCCATGCTTCCTGCAGAGAACAGCTGGCAGGTGGAGCAACAGCACAGCAGTAGCAATACCAACTCCTGCTTCTGCCACTGACACCATGGCATGGCACACTTTTCCTCTAATGGCAACAGGACCTGAGCAAACTAAGCCACAGAAACGTTTGAGGAAAAGTAGTTGAGAACAAGAATCCCTCTTAAAAATTATTTCTTCTTTCTCTCATGTTTTTGTAGATGGTGATCCTGAATAGGGTCTTTCCAAATTTGTAGATGGTTAGAAATTGAGACCAGGAAACAGTAGAGAAAGGGGCAGTGTGATTAAAATAAAGAGTAGAGCCCAAAAATTTCTCAAATGGACCTAGCAGTGCAAACTCACTCAAGCAAATCTGAATCTAGGCTCTGAGGTTTGATGAATTCACCTGGATTGTGAATATGCATGAAGAATGATCTACAGAGCTTGCAATGCATGTTCTCACTGGGTAGGAACTATCTCCTCCCCACAAATAGCTATTAAAGTTTTTTCTTCATCTGATTTTGGTTTAGAATATCCCTAAAATATTTTTTTAACCTCAGCATCTGTTCATGTGATACATTAAAACAACCCTTTTTGTCTCTTCTCTGTGTCTGAGCACATGTACTAGTTTTTACAGGCCAATCTCCAGTTCCACAGGAGCGCAAAAAAATTTCAGAAAAAGAAAAAAATTAAAATTTTCTTAAAGAGTGTGAGATTCACACTCTGATTTTGCAGATTTACCTTGACAGCTGTTGTTTAACTTCCCTTTTTAATTTTCCTATTCAGAAAAATATTTTCTTATTGTCTTCAAAAGCCCTTAAGTGCCAAATTGTAGCAAGCCACCAGGCTTACAGTGATCTAGAGTTGAATAATGTCCCTAATGCTTCAGAATTTATTACAGCTATAGAATTTATGGCTGAGGTTTTCAAAAGTTAATAGTTAAATGTAGGGTCCTTCATGAATATTTTATTGTTTTAATAAATGATTAGTTATGGATTACTGCTAAGCAGCCAGAATTTCTGCTTTAATCAAGATTCTAAGTACTGAATATTACAAACCTACTCCAAGAATTAAAATAAATGTGGTCATTTCACATTCCCAGTGTTTCTTTCTCCTTCTGTAAAAGGGAAACAAATCCTGCTAAAACTGCCCTGAATTACACCAGGACTCCTCTACCCTAACATTTCATGCTTGTGTACTTCATGGATTATTTACCCGTATCCAGTACAAAAGTGAATCATTCTCTCTTTAATTGCCAATATGTCACTGTTAAGCATACATATGCAGCTGACAGACTGGCCCACCATTTGCTGCAAGGGGAGAGTGTTGAGAAGGCAGCTGTCACAGTGATATCAGTGCTCTGGTCAGGCAGAGCAAGCAGACCAGGCATGCACAAATTCCATTATCTTAGCCTTATTCTTAATCCTGCCACCCTACAGAGAAGGGTTGTTACAGGCTCAGCAAGCAAGGGCCCCAGCTGCAGTGTCCTGTTACCTACCATCAGCTGCTGGCCATAGCTGCCTCCCTGGGGAACTTCTAGTCCACCGCTTTCATCTACAGATGTTAACTGAAATGTTTTTCAAATCTTTGGCGTGTATTCCTCAGGCTCCCACCGACTTGGTTTTATCATGCTTTTAAAGATTCCTGTTCAGAACATGCTTGACTGTACTTCTCTCCTGCAGTTAGTTGAAATTCAGGGAAGTTCATAGGGTCTATGCTATCCGCATTGTACACAAGGTGGGAAGAGGGGCATTTGGTAGTATTTACTGGATATTTTTTATGAGGGAGCCTAGCAGCTTGAGGGATTGTAGGACAATTGGATCTGAGTACTGTGCTTACTTGGTTTATTTAAAATCCCTTTAGGCTCTGGAGTCAATGTATGTAAAGTTCTGTTGCAGTTTTCTAGCAGTTATAGATAAAGGAGCTGTGTAGACTCATTTAATCTCTTTGCTTCTTCAGAGATTTGCATACTTTTATCAACTACATTACTTTAGGGTCTGTGATTGGATTTAACTTCCCACACATGAAATTAGTGTCAGCTGTCATTCTTTGTATACATTTGTTAAATTCAATCTTGTCTATAGGGGGTTATGAGGCAGAGACATAATAAGTGTTTGAAAGTTTACCACAGAAAGACTGAAGAACTTGAGATCTGAAGTGATTGTTCAGATAAAGGCAACTAAGTTCATGTTTTTACTGCAGTCCTTTTAAAGGCTGATATAATTGATGTAACCTGCTGTAGCCTGCTCCTCTGAGTGTTAGGAATGGTAAGCAATATAGGACTTTTCTCATGCTGAACTCACGTCTTTTCTTCCCTCCCTGCCCAGCACTCCCCCACTTCAATATAGTATCAGTGAGTTTGTGGGTAACGCTGGGTTAGTATCTCTGGAAAATTATCCCCTTTTGCTATGAAATAGGCGTAGCAAGGACAGGCAGAGGAACTGCAGAACAGATTTTACCATGTAGACAACTGTTTCCAGTTCTATTTCTTGCCAAGAGAAGATCAGGTCCCTGTATCACTGGCTTCTCTGGTGGTATTGGGAATACCAGCCAGGATTTCCACTCTGCTACTGGACTCTTAAATGTCTTTGCCCGCTAACAAGTGACCAAAGATCACAAATATTTATTTTTGTTTGTTTTACTCTTATTATATCTTCAATAATATGAATATTGCTGTGTTTTTAAGATAATGAGTTGCCAGATAAAGCATTATTTCTGACTAATATTCCTGATACTCTTCTAATGCACATACATATGTTTACAAGCACTGTTTGTCACCCTTTTCTGCCATCTTCCTAGACTAACTTTCTCCCATCTTGTGCTTCTCACTGAGCACCTACAAAAATCATAAACCCAGTCACATCTGGTAGGCCTTTGTGAGAGACTGGTGGCATTGAAATAGAAGTGAAGAACTCCTTTGTCTCCTGTGGAGAATTAGAGAAATTGGACATTTTCTTACTCTGGCATAATTACAAGGAATAAGTGAAACTGGTGGGACAGCTCACATGACTGAAAGATCACAGTGAGTGGCTCCAGGCTGTTTTGTAAAGACAGGAAGTGAATAAGAGGAGGAGGAGTCTCACTGTATGTTATTAAGTAGAACCTTGAATGTATAGAATTTAACTATGTTGGTTATGCAAGCTCTATCAAGTGCCCCTGGGTCAAGATGAGAGCAGTAGTCTTCAAGAGAGATCTCACAGCAGGCATCTATTACTGACCTTAAAACCAGGATGATAAGGCCAAAAAATAAATATTTAGCTCACTTAAATAAGCTTTGGGTCAACACAATTCTTATTCTTATGGGCAACTTCAATTACCCGGACATTTATTGGTAGAACAATGCAGCAGCTCGCATGCCATCAAGTTCCTGGAATGTATAGAGACCTGCTTCCTCATAAAAAATGTTGGATTTGCAAACCAGGAATGAGGCACTGTTGGACTTGTTACACACAAACCAAGAAAACCTGCTTTGTAATACCATGGTTAGTGATAGCTTTGGCTGCAGTGATCACAATATTGTGGAGCTTGGGATCCCACCAAACACACTGAAGATTTTAGAAGAGCAAACTTTAGCTAGCTCAGAGCTCATTTGGGGGAATTTTGTGGGAAGACACTATGGAGGATAAAGGAGCTTTCAAGAAAGTTCTCTTGGAAAGATGATAACCATTCATACCCTCTAAAGTTAAGGGAAGTAGGTGGAACTAAAGACTCAGTTGGCTTAAATGCAAGCTTCTGAGTCTGCTCAAAACCAAGAGAGGCATACAAGAGATGGAAAAGTAGACAAATATCTACTTTTCAAATATCAAATATCTGTTGAGAACTAGACAAGTATTGCCAGGGTGTCCAGAGATGCAGTTACAAAAGCAAAAGCGCTACTCAAATTGAAATTGGCCAAATATGTCAAAAACTGCAAGAAAGGACTCTTCAGTAATACAAACAATAAGCTGAAATAGAAGGAAACAATGGCTTGGTGTTTTGCAGAAGAGGTGAACTACCCAGTCACTGACAGTGCTGAAAAGACAGAGGTTTCCAGCACATTCTTCATGTCTGTCTTTACCACCACTGTTGGGCCCCAAGCCTTGGGAGCAAACATCCAGTTTGATGCAAACACATGGCCAGTGAAGAAAGAGTGGATATATGAACTATTACAGGACCTGAAACAATGCACCCAGGGGTGTTAAAAGAGCTGGCTGATGTCATTGTGAGGATACTCTCCATAATCTTTAAGAAGCCATAGAGACCAAGGGACATCCCAGAAGACTGGAAGAAGGCTAATGTCACCACTATCTACAAGAAGTTTTAAGATTTGAGTTCTTAAGATCCAGGTAATTATAGGCACATCAGTGTTACTTTAGGCCCTACCTACCTGGAGGCTACCACAAGTCAGATGAAGCACATGATTAGAAAAATCTAAGACAGATTCACCAGGGGCAAATCATTCTTGTCAAAGTATCATGATTGTCTTCTAAGAGAAAATAATGTGTTCAGTTCATGTGGAGAGGGCAGTGGACACTGCCGACCCGGATTTTTCCAAGGCTTTCTGCTCAGCTTCCTCCCAGAGAAACCAA
>VXAZ01002131.1:0-49800 GCA_013399875.1 Gymnorhina tibicen | reverse complement strand
GAATCTCTTTCACTACTATTATGACCCTGGTCATGTTATAATACATAAAATTGCGTATGATCATTTGATTACTCTGAGTGCATTGACACATAGGTTTGGTTGGGTTTTTTGTTTGTTCTGGTTTGTTTGTTTTTAATACAGAATTGGAGATATTAAACATGTTAGAAATGAAGAAATTTTATTTTCTGACAGAGAAGCTGAAGTTACAAATCCTCAAATTAAATGGTTACAGTTTGAAAATTTTGTATCCTAATTATTAACTTCCTCAGTTCTGAAGAATCATACTTTACTACTGGAAAGCTAAATGGAAAAATTTCCTGCTATGGATAACAGAATTTGAACTACTATTTGCAACAAGTGTCTTGAAAATAATTCTCATGTCTTTTTTCCAACACCTGAATAGCTGCTATTCACAGCAGTGGAGTGAAAAATGAGTCTCAGTACTCTTAAAAGTTAAACCAAGGGTCATAACCTTATAATATACATTTCACTGAGCTTTTTGCCTGTACAGCAGCCAGTATAAAATAGCTACCTACTCAGTTGCTTATTACCTTCTTGCCATCTTATAAATGAAAGTATTGTTAAGCTAAATATCTTATTAATTTAAAAACCATTGGAAGTATGATTATGGCAACTAGTAAGATTACTCATGGAGAATCAGTTACTTAAACCTGTAACTGAAAACTTTAATGTTCATTAAAACTATTCAGATAGGACTAAAAGGGTCTAACTTGAAACACATTTTTATTTATACTTGATTATGCCAATTCAGCAGCTTTTTCTTGAAGTGTAAATACTGAGAACACAGGGTAAGGAAAGCAGTAGTGCAAGAAATGGATAAAGAAAAAATGTCTACTATATTGTGCTGGAATTGGAAAGCAAATACTGTATTAAGTTCTATCATTTGGCTAAACTGATGTTTAGGATTTGTATGAGGTTTAATCTGCTGTTAACAGCTGTGACAATAACTAAAGCAAAGAGTTGTTAAAAAAAGTTTGCAAATAAAGAAAGAGACAATTTTTATTACCCGGTCTATCTGTTTGTCAAAGAAGGAATATCCACATCACACTTAATCTGCAATTCTATTTATGACAGTTTTAAATATAAATGATGGACTGTTAACAACTTCTGTTGCTCATTATTTCACAGATCAAGAGGCAAAATATGTAATCTTCCCGTATTTAAAATATTTTTGCAACTCTTTGATTATGGCCATATTTTTGAAACACATTAATGACAATAATTATTGAAAAATCAGTTTTATTTATGAAGAGCTATAAGGGAAAAAAAGAGAGAACTGGATTTGCATGAACTTCAGCGCTGTATTCTGCAAAACTTGTACTAATGAAGAACAGCATCTGGTTTTAAAATACTAGATAAAGACAGTAAAGAATTCCTATTAACACAGACTAAAAAAAGTGTTCCTTGGTAGTTTTACCCTTGAACCCAGGAAAATTCTCACACTTTGTTGATGCCTTTTCTACTGACCTCTTCTTTTTTCATCATTTTTATTTGAGCACAAAGTAAAAATGGGTGGGAGGAAAGAGATATATGATCACGTTTATAGTTTAAAATATCTTTATTTGAAGTGAAAAAAAATGCAAATTAAAAATCCTGAAAAAGTTTTTTAGTTATCTAATGATATGGATTTAAGAATGGACATCACAATATTTTTTGAAAAGTATGTTCAAAAATCCAGTCAAATCAGATCAGGATCAGTAGGTCATTGAACATTTTCCATACTACTGAAAATCATATTACTCTATGAAAAACCTTGCTTCATCTTTGCTTTTTTGAAGTGTCATATCCCAAAACCCAGAAATCCCACAAATATATGTGAATGATTTTGAAAAGACAGACTGCTTATTGTTTTAGTTTCAATTCAGTGTGCTTATGTGTGTTTGAAACTAAGCTTCCAAACTAAGCTTCAGTGGATTACCACATTAACAGCACGCTTGGTACTAATAGTTTGTTCTTGTACCAAATCCATCACGACCACTATAGCAATGACTTCTTACCAATCATATTCTACATCAACTAGTGGACACCACCACATAACTAAAACCATCTTGTTTACTGATGTGGTCCTTGATGGTCCTGGATGTAAAGGATTGGTCAGCCTCATGCTGCAGGATGTCTAAAAGAGCCATTACTTTGGAAGGCAGCAGCAGGTGTCTTATCCTCTTGCTCTACTGTGTTTCTTCATCATTTTGCTGCGTGTTGTTTTCTTAGAGAAAAACCACTTTTTCCCCCCTCTGCTTCTCAGTGGGTATGGTTTTTTTTTTAATGACCTGGAATTAATCATCAGTGAATTTTTAATGGTCAACTGTATTCAAATTGTAACCATACCTTCAAGGTCTTTGCTATTATATTCCATTTAAACTATATATCATAGACTCATAGAGCCATAGGATGTTTTAGGTTGGGCTGACAACACCCCTGTCATGCACAGGAATCTCTTTCACTAGGTCAGGTTGCTCATAGCCCATCCAACCTGGCCTTGACCACCTCCAGTGGTCAAGCATGCACAAATCTCTGACCACTAGTCCCAGTATCTCACCCTCTTATAGTAAAAATTTCTATCCTATTGTCCAATCCAAGTAGCCTTTTGTCTGTCATTAAAGACACTAGTTAAAAGTCTCTGTCTATTTTATCAGCTCCCATTACGTATCGAAAGGCTGCAATAAGGTCTCCCTGAAGCCTTCTCTTCTCAAGGCTGACCAGCCTCAGCTCTCACAGCTTTTCTTCACAGCAGAGGTGTTCCAGCCCTCTGACCATTTTTCTTGCCCTCCTCTGAACCCACTCTGACAGGTCAACATCTTTCTTGTACTGGGGACTCAGAGCTGGCTGCAGCACTCTAGATGTGGTCTCATGAGAATGGAATAGAGGGGAAGAATCACCTCCTTTGACCTGCTGGCCATGCTCCCTGCACCATTATCATAAGGCACAATTAAAACCATCATAACTGTGGCCTGCTAAGAGCAATTACAATTATTACTGTGCCACTGGCAAAAAAATAATTTAAATAGTTATACTACGTTATTGTGCCTATGATTGAGTTCAAACAAGTTAGAAGTAAAGCCTGCTTCACAAGGCCTTTATGGGTGTAACCTTTATGGGTGTAACTGGTCTTTGTGAGTCATTGTGAGCTAGTACTCCTAATTCAGACACAGGGTGTAAGTTTAGGATGCATATGACATATTGTTTCAGACAGCAAGCATTCTCATTATCCGGGGTAAGCAAATTAATAGGCTACATTTATTAATGTCTTGTAGCTGGTGTGATAACAGAAGCTGCATATTTTTAATATGGGATGTAATGAAATAGGTGAACAGTTCCCAAACTCAGAAGTTTTTCCACCTCTTTCTGCACAACACTGAATCCCCATGTGGAGATATGTAGACTAGGAAGAGGAAGAATTGACTGAGATGGATTACTAGGCAATGAGAACTAACAGAAAACAAAAGAAGGAGAAATGTTATGAGAACACAGTTCTAAGACTGTTTGCAAGACCAGAATTTCAGAAAGTAAAGTTTAAAATTTAACACAGCAAGGTTAAAGGTGGAATTCAGAAAAGATGACACTATCAAAATGAAGCCCTAATAGTTTGGTTAGGCAGAACAGAACTAATAGCATCACAAAAGACAGATGTTTTCTCAGTTTTCTTGTTGTGGTAAGGTATCTAAGAGAACTAACTTTACATTCCAGTGTAAGTATAGTATTCAGGTCTTTCTGGAGACTATGATTAATATTTACATGATCTGAAGGCCTAATATAACAAGCTAGGAGACTGTGTGATGTTTATATCCAAAGATATTAGAACAGGAAATGGAGGCAATATGGAAAAACTGCAAACGATGAGATTAGCAAAGGACATGGCAGTAAAATTAAACATTGGCAGGCAGTACATTCTGCCTCTGGTGTTAGAAGTCCTTTGTTTTATTCCCAGAGCCGGCTGCTGGAATATGGAGAGATTTCAGGTAAGACTTATATTCCGAATGAGATTAAAAAAATGCAAGGGAAAAAGTTAAACATCTCTGTCAAAAGCAATGGACACATCTGCTTTCTGAAAACTAACCACAGAGAGATGATAGATGAGGCTAAACAGGAAGTTGTAGTGACATTCTCTCCTACGGTCAGTTTTAAATGCTTCCTTTCTTACTATATAGAGCTGGCTGATTAGGGAATATGATTTGAAACTCACTTTTGACAAACATACGCAGATACATAGGGGCACCAAAACAGACCTAGCAATCTTCAAACACTATCTGTTTTCATTTTATGATGTAAAGCAAATAATTGTTCAAGAAAATTATTTTAACAATATAGCTAAAGTACAGTTTACTTTCTATAATAAACAATCTTATACAAGAAAGAGCAGGGCAGCTCATTATTCTTGAAAGAAGGGATATCCAAGAGACAACAACTCATTTAAATGACAGTTTTCAGCCCTCATGCTGCACATTTTTCCCTTTTCCAACACTGGGTATTCTATTAATCTTCAGTGCTCATAAACTGTAGACGAGGGAGACATAGACTGAAAAAGATGAATAATAAGCTCTAGGATAAGCCAAAAAATGAGGCAAGCAGCTTTATTTGGTTGGCTTACAGGAGATGGAGGAAAACAGTTGATGCAAAATACAGGATAACCTGAAAAAGTTTATTTCAGAGATGATCACGCAAGTGACCTCTGTCTGTACTACTTTCAATGTACTACTTTCACCATATTTTTGGAAAACAAAAGCCAGCTACCACGTGAAAACTCAGTTACAAAATAAAGTGCAAAACATGTATATGTCCATTCAGCATGCTTCTTACATTAAGTGTTCTGGTACCATTGCCAAGTAGGGAAAAATAAAACCAACACAAATTTTACTAATGAATTTTTATGTTTTGCTGACATAATTTGGGATGATATTGTGCTCTTGAAATATTAATGTGACCAACAGCATATTCTTGGTGCCATGTATGCAGTTCTCTTTTGTTAAAACAAGATTCTTAGTGTAAGAATTGAACTTCTCTATCATATTAGAAAAGAAATACAGTGTTCAAAGTAATTATTTTCACTAGCAAGTCAGACCTACTCTTTAGTAGTCTGATTTAATATTACTCATGAAATTATGCCCTTCTATGTCTAATTCCTCAACTCATTCATTAGTTTTCAAACTATTTAAAATCTCCTACCAGGCCACTATAATTTTGTTTCTCCCTTTGCAGAATGAGGAAATATCCTGCAGGTGTGTTGGGCAAAAAAATTAGAGATTAATCTCACACAGATTAAAACCAAGCTCCAAAATGCCCTTCATTTTGTAGATTAGAATAAAAAAATTATTCACAGAGAATTGAAACTGGAAACCAATAATTTTGATAAAGCATATGTAACAAATTGGTCTGTGGATTTTCTAGTCACGGACAAGTTTTCATCTGTTACTCCTTGGCAAGTGTAGATTATTAACACTATCTGCTGAGCACTGAGGGTTGCTGGTAACTGAAATGTGTTGTTAACCTGACTGTGGGTTGTACCAGTGCTTGGAGAGAATGTGTTCTCAAAACAGCACAGTATGAACACAGCAGGTACCAAGTAAAAGCAATAATAAGAAATTGAACAGGTCTTCAGTGCCATGATTATTACTGTGGTCTAGTTTTCATTTGCCCTTTGGAAAGTCTGTTTCTTGAATATCCTTTGTTAGAAATACCCTCACATTTTCTCTCCTGGCAGCAGTATTCAAGAACTGGAGGAGAGAGGAAGTATTCCAGCAATTTCTGGCTTCAGGTGATTTTTAATTCCAGTTAGTTGAATAAGAGAAAAACTCTTTTAAGCTACAGAAATATACCAGAAAATATCTATCTAATTTGGTAATGTTATTACATCCTTAAAAGTACTGATAGGAGCTCTCTAACTGATAAGTACTTACCTGTAGTAAACAAATAAGAAAGCACATGGGATGAACTTTTTGACTTTACTCACATCAAAATGTTCACTACAGGAATAATCACAAAATGAAATTTTAGACCAAAATGAAACCACTAAATTACTTTTGTAAAACAAAAATAGAAGACTTCAACCCAAGAAAGGACATCTCAACTGAGATGTACATAGAATAGTGGAAGTCAGGTGGGGGAAAAGAGCCAACGGGCACCAGCACTGGGGCGTAGCCATGGGTTCTGGTAGGCAGTGACCTTAGCAGGGGCCAGGCACCTAAGAAGAAATTAGGGCTGAGAAGGCATCAGTCGGAGTGCAGGCGTTCCCTTTTTAATCAGCATTTAGACTCTGTACGTTTTGACCCCCATACCTCAGCAAAGGTGCATACATGAAGATTTTTTTCATATGTGATAGAATTTAATTTTCCTCTTACTGAGTGTAGCAGGACGCAGCTTTTGAATAACTGAATTAATAATGCTTTTGCAGTTAAATAGCATCATGTAGCCATTCAAACTTTAGTCAACGAAACATTAAGTTTTAATGTTCCCTGAATGTTCATTTTCAAGCTCTGGTTTTAAGATCACAGAATCATAGAATGTGCTGAGTTGGAAGGCACCCAGAAGGATCATCAACTCTTAGCAGTACACAAGACCGCTCCCAAGAGTTACACCATATGCCTGAGACAATTATCCAAATGCTTCTTGAACTCTCTCTTGAACAGGTTTGGTGCTGTTACTGTTTCCTTGGGAAGTTGTTCCAGTGCCTAGCCACCCTCTGGGTGAAGAACCTTTCCCTAATATATAACCTAAGCTTTCCTTGACACAACTTCATGCCATTCCCTCAAGCCCTGCCATTGGTTAGCAGAGAGATCGCTGTCTGCCCCTCCTCTTCTCCTCATGAGGAAGTTGCAGACTGCTATGAGGTCTCCCCTCAGGCTCCTCTTTTCCAGGCTGGACAGATCAAGTGACTTAAGCCACTCCTTGTAAGGATTCCCCTCAAGGCCTTTCACCATCTTCGTTGCTCTCCTTTGTATATTCTCTAATGGCTTAATGTCTTTCTTGTATGGAGGTGACCAAAACCATCCCTAGCACTCAAGGTGAGGTCACCTCAGTGCAGAGCAGAGCAGGACAATCCCCTCTCTTGCCCAGCTGGCGATGCTGTGCCTGATGGCCCCCAGGACACGCATGGCCCTCCTGGCTGCCAGGGCACTCCTGACTCATGCTCTTCTTGCCATCCACCAGGACCCCCACATCCCTTTCCATGGCACTGCTTCCCAGCATCTCATTCCCCAATCTCTCCAACATTCAGGGTTGACCCAGGTGCAGCATCTGGCACTTTCCCTCGTTGAACTTTGTATGGTTGGTGATTGCCCAGCCTCTAATTTGTCAAGGTCTCTCTGCAGGGCCTCTCTGTCCTCCAGGGAGTCAACAGCTCCTCCCAGTTTTGTGTCACCTGCAAACATGCTTAGTATGCCTTCCAGTCCAAGTCATTTAAAAAGATTTTAAAGAGCATAAGGCAGATGATGCAGCCCTGTGGAACCCCACCAGTGACAGGTCATCAGTCTGATGTAACCCCATTAACTATAACCCTTTGTGCCTATTTTGGGAGCCAGCTGCTCAACCACTGCATGAGGTGTTTATCCAGCTCTGTGCTGGACTTTTTTGTCCAGATGGATATTATGAAAGATGGTATTAAAAGCTTAGTTCTGGCCATGATTGGGTTAATTTTTGCAGTAGCCAAGAGTGGGAATGGCTAGGACCTGGAGGTTATTCTGTACATCATATTCTGGGAGTAGGGGAAGTGGCCCCTGCTGTAGTGTGACAGCAGTTGAATTGGGCTTTGCGGTGAGCATTTTACATCTGAATCACTCTCTCTCTTTTGTACACTTTTGTTACTAATATTGTTGTTGTTAGTATTTGCTTTTCTTGTGTCATTGCTGTTTCCAGTGAGTTGTTCTTATCTCAACCCATGACCTTTACCTGTTGTACCTCTAATGCTCCTCTCCAGCCTGCAGTAGGGGAGGTGTGGGAAGGAGGGAAATGAGGCAGTAGTGCATGGTTTCAGTGGCAGCACTGAATTGAAGAATACCCTTCCTGAACCAAGACATAAGAGAACATGATACACAACAATTCAGCAGCCTTGTCTTGACCAAGCATGACTCATCTCTTAACCACACACATAAATAGCCATAGGATGTGCAAGTCTCAATACTAAATGTGTGTATTTGTATGTAGATGCATGTATTTAATAGTGATAGTCATAGATGACTTAATAACTTGCATTTTTACCAAAAGAACATTTTTTTTTTTAATACATGTTGATATTTATTCTCAAAATACTTATCTAGACATAAAGGAATGATTGATAAACTTAAAGAAATTCAGTATGGATAAGGCATGCTTTATTATGTAAACATATACCACTTCAGGAAAAATGTTAGCTGGAAGTCAACAGTGAGTTTTCTCTTCTGAAAAGACAAGGAAACACTAAAACACCAGAAATTTAGTCCAATTAAAAAAAAATGGAGCAAAAGAATTTCTTACCGCAGCCCAGGGACCTGAAAGCAATGACTCAAATAAGCATTACAAAACTGGTGACTGTATTTCATTGACTTAGCTTCCAGTGCCAAATGCAGAATATAGCAGTAAAAGGAAAGAAGGGAAAGTATCTGGTCTACATTTCCAAACAAGATTTTAGGCATACAAGATCAAATGCAAATAGGAGCCCTAATGAAAACATCTGACAAACCCACTTCAGAACTAGCAGTTCATTTTGCCTCTGCTTACTCCTGCACTTCCTGGAACACATGTCAGCTATGAGATTGCCACAGTGTTTGCAATAGTGTCAGAAATCAGTTAAACATTTAGTATATCACAAGGCATGTGTTTTTAATATCATTAGTAAAAAGCCTTAAGTTTTGTGCTGGTCTAGCAGTTCAGGAACTCAGGGCATGGCTTGACTGGCCTTGGCCCGTGTCCTGCTTTAGTTTTTCTTAACAAGCATTTGGTGGCCACTGACAAGCATGTTGCAGATGCAGCTCTGAAATGACTATATCTGAGCAAGACCTGAGTCTCCCAGGGTAGCCCAGTGCGACCAGTAACTCCTCTTATATCCCCAGATGTGGGAGCAGATAGTTAACCTTCAAGGCTTCAGATGAGAAGCAATGAGAAGGAAGAAGACTGTTGCAAGGAAACACAAGAAAATAAATTACAGTCCATCTAGGACTGAGATGAAACCCCAGAATACACACCAATCACTCTCCCAGTGAAGATCTCAAGAGGTTGGAACTTGTCATCTTATGCCCCTTCCCCTGTTCCTCCCCAGAAAGTGTGAATTGTTAGTATTAGGACTTGGACAGTTGCTGGAAAGGTGAACCCAACTCCAGAGACAAGAGGTAGAAAGTAACAAAATTTCTGTATAGCAATGATGATTATATTCTTAATGAGATTTTCCCATTTTATTGAGATAATTTTGAATAGTGTTGTTCTATTGAAAAATCACTGATTAACATCATGCTCTTGGTTCTATATATCCTATTTCTTTTTGTCCATGACAATGGTTTTAGGGTAACATTAAATTCTGAAGTCCTGTCCTTAAATGTCACACAAAACATACTTCCATTGTATCATTACATTGACAGTTGTATGTGAGGTGCTCAGAATAATCAATAACCATTTGTAAATGACCTGGACAATTATTTGGCTCAGAAGTTAACACAGAAATGAAATTCTTCTTGTGTTAAAGGCTGGGAGACAAGAGTGAATCAAGTACAGCATGCTTATATAAATTTAAAAGAATCTCAAACCTATGCTTAAAGTAGAAATTAGCTCGTTATCTGGGCTTAATGTAAAAAAATCCCTCCAAACCTTCTTGTACTACATAAAGCACAGCAGTACAATTTTACCATTTTTAAAGGTATTTGTATGCATCTGGTATCAGAGAAGTACATAGGTACAGACAAACTGTGTGTGTAATTTGATATGATGATCTCCTTGTATTAGGGAATCAGGTGTTTCTTTTATTTTTAAGAGTGTATAAATGGTGCTCAGATGCCACCAGAATAGAAAAACTTTTTTCTCCCTACCCTTTCTTTCATTCAAATGTTTTATTTATTTATCAAATACATTCTTCTCTTCAGTATATTTTAATATTATAAAATAACTCATAGAATATCTTTGTTTCGTCTTCTTTTTCTTCTTAGTATTATTAGTACTACTAATACTTAAAAAACCCCAAACATAAATAAGGAAGCTCAGAGAAGCATGCATGTAAAGCTTCAGTAAGTCTCATTTGAAAACAGTAAGTCTTGAACATCTAAATAGTCTTACAAATTGAAGATGTACTTCTCTAACATGTATTAAATCCCGTGAGACTGCTCTATTATTATAGTTCTAAAAAAATCCAAAATTAACTCTGATCACTTAATTTTTTAATACTACTTTTTGAATACTTCTGTCTCTCCTGGAAGTCAAAGGTATGAAAGGATCAAGAAAACAGGGCTTGGCAGTTTATTTAACCCTATTCTAACCTAACTATAGCAAGGTAGATTATTTACCAGTATGAATGGGTACTAAAAAGATATAATTGAATTTTCTACCTATTGATGCAGCTTTCAAATAAATTCTCAAAATTCTTGTCATTAAAATATACTTTGAGATAAGACATCAAAAGAAGGAGACATTTAAAATGCCTACAAGTGAAAAAGAAAACATTTTGTCATCTTATTCCATAACCTTAGTCCAGTTTCTCCTAGCTCTGCAAAACATATTGCCATGTTTGTAAGCCCATGTCCCCTAATTCCCATTAGTTAGCATTACAATTGTTTGTACTTCAATTATTTATGAAAAACTTCCCCACAAAGATTTCACCTTTATGAGGAAAATCATTTTACTTTGTGTTCGAGCAGTAACCACTCATGTCTGTGCAATTAAAGCAGAACGTTTCAGTTTAACATCTCTAACACAAGAGAACACTAAATGTGCCTCTTCCATTAGGGATCAAAAGTAAACTACAGCAATAAACAGGAAAGCAATTTCAGCAATGCGTCAGAGGATCAGGTGTGCTGTTATCACAGACACAGAAACATGTATACGGGCCCTAGAGCAGTCAGCTCTACAGTGCTGGGTAAAAACTGAGTAAGTGAGAAATGGCACTTGAGCAATTACTGGGTTTGCACTTCTTATGCTCACTGCTACTCTGTAATTGACCTCATTTGGAAAGATTTCCCATTCGTTTTTTTCAACAACAGGTTTTATTGTTTTTAGGTTTAACATAACATAGGACAATTCATCAGAGCTTTTCATATCTTCAGCACTATGCACACACCTGGTAAAAATAGGTACTATGGGTTTTTAGCATTATTTCAGGTGATATGACATTATACATCTTCACATCTCTTTTCTTTTTCTTTCTTTAATAACACATTAGAAAACAGCTGATCTGCCTTAAAAATTGTGTTCTATTCACTGGTGTTCAGAACAATATTGAGGTTGACCCCATAAGGTGGATTCCCTCCCACTTTCTGTGTTAGCCATTTAGACCACTGCAGATGTAGTTAACTTTTAGAGTACTTGATTTATCAAGTTTTACCATTTCATTGATGCCTTGAGTGGCTACCTAGAAACAGAGACTAGACAGGAATAAGGGAATAAAGGTAGGTATTTATTTGAAAGACCTTCAAAGGTACACCCTGGGGACCCAAGAAGCTACTTCCAAAATGGACCCCGAGATGGATGACGAGTCATGAGTTTTTCACACTTTTATAGGTTTGGTCTATTTGCATATCAGCATAAATTCACCAATTAAAACTTTAGCTAATGATATAATTTCTTCAACTTCTCCACCTCTCTTGCGGCCCTAGTTTACACCTTTGGGCTTAGGACAGTCTGAGTGTCCTTGGATAGCAAGCTCGGAGAGGCTTTGTTGTGTCTCTCTGGCCTCAGAGAGCAGCTAAGCTACAAGAAACTTCAGAGTTACACACTAGGCAATATAGGATTTGAAAAATACAAAAGTTAAAACCTAAGGCATCATTATGATACAGGTCCAGTACTTTCAAGCAAATATTTCATCGATAACTTGATTTGGAAAAAAAAAATCTTTTCATTTCAACATAGATTTTGCTTCCCATTTACTGCAATATTTAAAACCAACATTTTACTTTTCTCACATCTCTTCATGTAAAAATAACAAAAATCAGAGCCAGTGTTCTATAGACATAAAGGTGCACTGATGATCTCTGGAGTCTAACAAATTTAACTTCTTTGAGTGTAATAATACTAATATTAATGTGTCTTTGGTTGTTTTGGGCAGGGGGATTGGTGTTTGGGTTTTTGGGGTTCTTTTAAATGGAGTATTGGTCAATGACTGCCTCTGGGAGCATGATTTCAAGAGTATCACACAGAATGAGGAAGAATAAAATGTGTCCTTGAAGATCACTCAAAGAACTTCTTTAAAAATATAAGAGTATTCTGACAATGGAAATAATATTTATGAGATGTCAAATCAGTTGATTTCTCACCTGGCCCGTTTTTTTACTTTCATAAACGTACCCACTTATTCTTATCTCTTAGAAACTTGAGGGTTTACAAAAATGAAGTCTGTGAGCCTTTACTCCTGTCAGACTTCCTCTACCAAGCCTCACAAGAGCTGATTTGAGTTGGCAGGAAGTGTAAAACTTCAACAGAGAAAAACTTCTGAAATTAGCCTTTTAAGAAAAGAAGATTTTGTTTTAGGAAAGATTCTATCAGTATGCAAAATTCTTCCCCTAAACCCTATTCAAGTGCTTTAAATTAAGAACAGTGAAATTTCAAAAGAAACTATAAAATAAATTGAATTTGTATGTAGTATCCAGCATTCAAATACTCTGGATTATTCTTTAACTGGTCGCTATTCAATCCATTGAAAGTAACTTACTTTGTGTATAGTAGCAACAATGACCAGTAAACTACAAAGGTTTCCTGTAGAAGAATAAGAAATATCACTTGTAAAGCTGAGACTCTTCATTTTCCTCTTGGAACATGGATTTTATTTAAAAATGAAAGAACTTCAGCAGAATGAAAAGTGACTTGCAGAATATGAAATAATGTTTGATACTTGAGAGCGTTCTTTGGAAAAGTAGGAAACCTACTAGCAAATGGTGTTGCAAGACTATCAACTATGGTTAGAGAGATGTTTTTGTAATCCAGATTTAAAACACCCTACCTTTTGATGGATACTGGACATAGAGTTTCATTTTACTGCTTGATTCTTCCTTGAAAATTGATTAACTAGTATGCCTTTAAGTGTTCAGATTTTTAGGATTCAACTTAGGAAAAGATTTCTTCAAGCAGTTTTGTCCTAGATCTTGAAACTCTAGATTAGTTTAAAAATCGGCAGAGTTTACTGGTGCATAGTCACAAGGCGGGATGTTCTAAAATGTACACATAAGGTTTTAGACAGGTTTTAAATGTTTTATTAAATTCTAAAATTCTTGAAATATTAATGTGTCTGGTTCTTATTACTAGGATATCTTCATTAAAGAAGCAGATTACTGAAGAATCTACTAGTTTTCCTTTTTTTAAATTTTTATTATTTTATTCAAGAGTATACTTCTGCAACGACTTCATTTACCTCCTTTTAAAATTCAATTAAATACAAAGTACTGTAGAGTCTTACCTTTTCCTCTGCCTATACAGTCATTTCTATGTTCTGTTATGCAAACTAACAAGCATCAAATATTTCAAACCCATCCTCACAGTAACATTTGCAGTCTGTAAATTAAAGACATGAAATTCTCAGGAGTATTTTTAATAATGCTTTGATTATTCTATTTCATCCTATACTTTAGTTTTCAAGGTTGTGCAGAAACAGCAAGTGACCCAAAAAAAAGAGAATTTAGGTCAATCAAGTATATACTTGGAAGAGTTGTAAGATTTAGTGTGTCAAAAATTAGAAAATAAAATATAGATGAAAATTAAATAAATTAAAGCAAAGATACAGAAATATCAAATAACTGAGGAATTAATACATTCAATGTACACTTTCAGCACATTATGTAGCTAGAAAAGTCCCCAAGCTATTTCCAAGTGTATGGCTTATGTTTTCAAGTTAGCTGAGAAACTCGTGAGACTTTGGACAGATAAACTACTTTTAAGGAAGTAATGTAAGCTTCTTTATAACTATGAGTTTTCTTTTTTTTTTTTTTTTTTTCCTTTTTTCTTATGCAAAAAAAGCTTTGGAACTACATTTAAAAATATCTGCCAAATTCCCCAGCTTGCTTTAGGTGGCTCATTTCTCTAGATCACTTCTGGAGTGGCCACTGATCAGTGGACTCATACACTTATAGGGCTCATATAGCTTATACATGGGATACCTTGGCACCTGTGAGAGACTGATTAATGACTCAAAACATTTGCCCATTTGTGGAGGCTCCAGGGTGCTTTGCTGAGGCCAGGTTTGCACCCCTTGAGGGGATGTTTTTGGGTGTGTAATGGCTAGTCTGCATACACAGAGGAGGTGAACTATTACTGCCTGGAAGCTACAAACAAGGCCTGGAGGCTGAAAATAGGCAAATCCTGCAAGGCAAGATGGTGCCTCTTATCATGCTAATTGCCCTCCCTTACACAACTCATTCATTTGTAAAACTCCCTTCCTCCTCACCAGAAAGGTCTGATAGGGCTTTGCTGGCTCAACTTTGACTGCACTGATGTGAGGCAGCTGCCAGGTCTCAGAAGGTGTCATAAACCATCAAAGACCAACGAAGAGCACACAGACTAATTTCTGAGGCCTTCCACCAGCGGGCTGGAGGCTCCCCCACCACGACAGGTACCTAGGAATATTTTGAAACATCAGACTTTGTGTTTTGCAGGCTTTTCCCCTACTCCCTGTGGACCAAGACTGTGACCATGACTTCAACCAACAGACATCTAAGCTGCAACAATTAAGTCACTTCACAAGATCTACAGAGGGTGATGTTTTTACTCTTATTTTTTCTCTCTATTTCTTTCTTTGTTTTCCCTTTTAAATTTTCCTTAATAATATTTTTATGTTTTCGTATTGTTATATTACTATAGATAATAGTAACTGAAACAGATACATATCTGCTTTCTGTTGCACACAGACATCTAAGCTGCAACAATTAAGTCACTTCACAAGATCTACAGAGGGTGATGTTTTTACTCTTATTTTTTCTCTCTATTTCTTTCTTTGTTTTCCCTTTTAAATTTTCCTTAATAATATTTTTATGTTTTCGTATTGTTATATTACTATAGATAATAGTAACTGAAACAGATACATATCTGCTTTCTGTTGCACCCAAATTGTTCTAAAAGAAACCCTACATGTATATAGTTACTAACACTGAACTCTCAGTATTGTTTCACTCTAATCAACCCCAAGGGATCCAATAACAAGAAGCTGCGTTACTCTTGTCTTTGTGGGGGTGGGTCATAACCACACCTCAACTTTGGTTAGTTTGGGACTTAACTGAGTCATTATGTATCATTAGTCTATGGCCATATGAAAAGCAAACCTTCCCAGCTACTCGGCTTTAACACTCCACTTTTTTACCATTGCATTTTTTATTATATTTGTTTATTTGTTTAGCTACTGTTGGGACAGGAATTCCTACTACCTATAAGACCACCACTGCCTGCCCCCCTGATGCCATAGGATGTCCATCTTAACAGCCCTGCCCTGCACAGCCATGGGCCCCGCTGGCCTTTGCCTATCCCAGTCCCCAGGGAAGTGTCTGATAACCTGGATTTGAGCTGTCCCTGGATGCCCTTCTGTGCTACTTTAAAAAAAAGTCTAGATTTTGGTGGGCAGGAGCAAGCTGCTCCAAGTTTCTACAATGCCCAGCACAGAGCCAATCGCTGAAGGCTGTGATGATGGGCAGGTTACTAGCCCAATTAGACAAGTTGGTAACGCCTCTGTGATGACATATCTAACAAGGGAAAAAACCACAGGAAGCTCTTTTTCTTCTCCTGAGGGGGGGTGGGGCAGCTGCCAGGACCCATCCCAGCAGGGGCCGCCAGGGGCCATGCGGGTGGGGCCCTCCTGAAGCCGGGACTGCATGGCCAGAGCCCTCCTGAGGCCAGGACCGCGGGGCTAGGGCCTTTCCCAAGGCTGGCACCGCATGGCCGGGGCCCTTCCAAGGCTGAGACCACAGGGCTGGGGCCAGCCATGCAGTGCCATCAGGGACCACATGGCCAACAGCAAGAGACATGGCAAGGAATTCCCCGATGAGAAGCCCAGATGAAATCAGCCTCTCAGCTGCAACTTACAGATACCAACTTTCTTCCAAATCAGAGGAAAAGGAAAAGTAAAGACACGTGAGGAAAACCAACGTGGCAGCACCGAGGTCAGTGAAAAAATTTCTGAGGAGCTAAGATTCTCCTGTGAGCCGTGGTGAGGACTATAACACAACAAACTGTTTCCCTATAATTCATGAGGTGCATGGTGGGGTGCAGAGATCCATGCGCAGCCCATGAAAAAGAATACTCGCGCTGGAGAGTGTGGGTACTGAAAAGCTGTAATCTAGTGAGGAACTCGAACAGAGACAATCCTTGCTTTTAGGGATAGAGGAAGTGAGCCTTCACTTCCAAACTAGAACAGTTCATCTTTGAAACACTAAACCCCATGAACTAAAATGACCCATGCGAGGCAGTTGTGGGAAGACTGCTTGGCCCGTGGGAGGGACTCACACTGCAGGAGGTTTGGGCAAGACTGCTGCTTGTGGAATTTAAAACCATGCTAGAAAATTTTGCAGAGAACTACCTCCCATGGGAAGGATGCCACAGCACAGCAGAAGAAACTCTTTTCCTTAAGCATACTGAAGAAAGATTTTTAAGAAGTAAATACTAACCAAAATCCCATGTTTTTTTCCTTGTGCAGTCGGTGGAAAGAGAGAGGGACTGGGAAAGAAAGGTGTTCTGAAGATTTGCTTTGGTTCTCATTACGCTTTTTTACTTTTAATTCTGTTAATAATAAATCTTCTTTATACTGTTTAAGTTTTGAACCTGTTTTGCCTTAAAGTGGTTTTTTTTCAATAATCGCAACTCATGAAAATGAAGTTTTCAATTCCCCCTCCTCTGCTCAGCTGTAGCAGAGGAAAATAAGTAGATGGATTTTTTTGCTGGTGCCTAACGCTTAGCCAACTTCAAACCGCAACACCTTCCATTCTGCCCTACTTCCTGGCTGGGGGCAATAGGATGAGTTCTGGCTGTCCAGGTCCTGCCCTGTCACCCTCTCACAAAAGCAGAGAATCACAGAACTGCAGAATGGGTCAGGCTGGAAGAGACCACAGTGGGTCAGCTGGTCCAATCTCCCTGCTCAAGCAGGGTCATCCCAGAGCATGTTGCACAAGTTTGTTTCCATATAGTTCTTGAATATCTCCAGTGAGGGGTGTTCCACAACCTCTTGGGACAACCTGTTCCAGTGGGTGGTCACCTGCACCATAAAGAAATTCCTCCTCATGTTCAGGTGGAACTTTCTGTGCATCATTTTCTGCCTATTGCCTCTTGTCCTATTGCTCAATACCACCAAGAAGAGCCTGACTCTGTCCTCTGATACCCTCCCTTCAGGTACTTATGTACATTGATGATGTCCCCTTTCAGTCAGCTCTTCTCAAGACTGAACAGGCCCATCTCCCTCTGCCTTTCCTTGTAAGGGGGAGATGCTTCAATCCCTTAACCACCTTTGTCACACTCCACTGGACCTGCTCCAGGAGCATCGTATCTCTTTTCTCTTGAGAAGCCCAGAACTGGACACAGCAGTCAGGTGAAGTCTCACCAGGGCTGAGTGAGGGGCAGGATCACCTCCCTCGACCTGCTGGAAAGGCTTTTCCTAATGAACCCCAGGACACCGCTGGCATTCTTGGTCACAAGGACACACTGCTGGCACAGTGTTGTCCACCAGGACTCCCATGTCTTTCTTTCCCACAGAGCTGCTTCCCAGCAGGTCAGCCCCCAGCCTGTTGTGGTGCCCAGGGTTGTTCTTCCCCACGTGCAGGACCCTGCATTTGCCTTTGCTGAATTTCAGGAGGTTCCTCTCTGCCCATCTCTCCACCCTGCCGAGGGCCTTCTGAAGGTCTGCACAGCCCCCCTGGGGGATTGGCCACTCCTCCCAGCTTTGTGTCATCACTGAACTCACTGAGGAGGTATCTGCCCCTTCATCCAAGTCACTGATGGACAAGTTAAACAATACTGGGCCCAGTGTTGTATCTTTTGGGACAGCACTAGTGACAGGCCTCAAATTAGATTCTGTGCCACTGTTTACAACCCTATGGGATTAGCCATTCCCTCAGTCCTCTCTCCACCTTACTGTCCACTCATCCAGCCTGAGTTTGCCTATGAAGATGTTGTGAGAGACAGTGGCAAAGGTCTTGCTGAAGTCAAGGTAGACACGATCTGCTACTCTAACTTCATCTATCCTCCCAAGGAGCCCCTTCTGTTACTAGGCTCTGGCAACATGACAAATTCTTATGTTTATTCCTTTTTTTTTGTTTGCATTTTTTTCTCTGATATTCTTGAATATCAGACAAATCTCAGAATATTCCTCTGATAATCTTGAACATTATGCCAGTACTGACAAAAATTCTGGAAAGCCAGTTTGCCTTCACAGAATATTTAAATTGCAAGCCGTGTGAAGAAGGTACACTGACTCATCAAGAGTAGTGTATATAGTGCACACATAAGAATGGTGCAACAAGATGGCTGGATAAGCAGCAAGTTTTTAATGTGTATGTTCAATCTGGAAATCAGCAATTTCTACTGCATTGGTAGAAGCAGCATTTTTGACTTCAAAATAGATTAGAAGCTCATATGAAGAGCAAGCTACACATTTTTCAGTTCTCAACAGATAAAACAAACAACAGGCAAGAACTCGAATCAAATGACTAAATGTTCCATTTCTTGTGTGTCAGAGTTAGAAACATGAGATTTTGTCATTGTTATTCACCTTAATTTCAAACAGTTTTCAGTAGATTTATGTGGAAGGAGATAGAGTGAAAGGTCCCAAAGAGAAGTAAAATGTCTAGTAATAACAAAAAATTTAAAAATCACGTATTTATTAGGGAATACCTGTATTTTACATAGATTAGCAAGGGAAGGGGAGTGGCAAAACATGAACATGTTTTTCAGTAATGAAAAACCTGTTGGAATATTTTTTCCATTACAATTAAAATTTACAAGAGGTGCAAGGTTTCTGATGGCCTTAAAAAAATAAAATAACAAGATACTGAATTGATTTAATTATGATGTAAATTGATAGAAGGCAAAACCCCAATTTCTCCCCTCCACATCACACTGTAAAATAACAACAAAAAAGGATAAGCAAGCATAGTAAAAAAGAGACACTGAAAGAGCAGACAATATTCTTGAAATTGAAAGGAGTAGTAGTTAGCTGGGTGCCATTTCAATGTCAGTTAACACTGATTAAAACCAAAACCTCAGAGTACATTCACAGCTGCAAAAAATTAACTCAATTTGAGCTGTGGTAGTTAGCAAGGATAGAATATCTGTTCCCTGTGTCCTGCCTGAGCATTTCCTTACTGCAGAATTCTCCTTCTCACATTCCAATGAAGTTAACACAGAACCTAGGATGCAGTTGCTCAAATACAAAGGCCCATGCAGACCTGTAGAAAGTCACTGCATGAAATATATAAATCAAATCTCTAATTAAGGTACAGATTTTAAAGCAATTTGAAAAATCTCTTTCCTGTAAACCCCAGGAATTTAACACTGTCATGTTTGACAGAACACTTGCAGTTCCTCCCTTATGTGACTGAGAAGCCCTGAGGCTCTTTAGGTTTTCAAATGTTATACAGAATTTAAATGTCTCTTCATAAACCCCTTAAAAGAGGGGATTATCTATTGTACAAAATATAAAGAAATGGTGTGAGAAAGCACACCTCCACCAAAGAGGAGGAGACAATATGAAAAAATGTCTTAAATTCACCCTGATATTGAAATCATTTCAATACAGCAGAGTTACATGAGAATCCAAGGAAGCATGATTTAAAGCAAAAAGCAATTGAAAGATATTACAAATAAAGAACATGATAAATTTCTCTAATCAGAATTTACCTATTTCTGGATTAGTGAGCAAATATTAATTTAAATGAAAATCAACATATTGATAAAGACTGCAAATTTCTAACTATATTTTATATGAGTAAATAAAAATTTGCTACCAAGTCTGCCCATAAATTCTCAACAGTTTCATGTTTCATGACATGAAAACTGTTTCAACAGTTTTCATTACTGATACTGATGAAGTTAGGGGAAGCAAGATTATTATTTTTTTACCAAGCAGAGACATGTAGACAAATATCAAATTACTCTGAGAAAAGCTAGTAATTTAAAGGTTTATATATTATAGGTGTTATCTCAGACCTAGCAGGAGGTTTACAAAGCTGGGGGAGAAGAATGCATCAGTGATAATGGACACAAAGAATCCAGAATTTATGGGCCACCTGGAAAGAAAATTCAGCAATTTTACTGAAATCAGCTCCTACTGGGCAAAGCATAATTCCAGCAGGGGGAAGATCACGCTGCTGAGTCACAGCCCACCTTCTCAAGAAACCCTCTAACTGAACAGAAGAGAAAGACTAAGCACGGGACTAATTAGCACGAGAAATGAGGAAATCATTTAGCCAATGGAATAAGAGAACTGTGTAGCCAATGAGCATTAATTCCTTTGTTAGCTAAAATTTATAAATAATGAAAAGTTTTTAATGACATGTGGACCACCAAGAGGCCCAGGGTGCAGGGCCAATGAGATGCTGCTGGATCCACTAAGATAACAAGGTGGTGACTATCTTCTGCTTTCTCTTCCCTTCCACCCCCCCACCTCTTTTCTATTTCTTTCTATTTCTCTACCTCATATTCATTGTTAAATAAAATCCATATAATTGACACTGGCAAGTGGTCTTGTTTGCCCCTTAGTTCAGGCAGAGGCATGTCTCACTAATCACATCTTAAGAGAAGAAAAAAATGGCTTTGAAATGTTTTGAAGATATTTTTAGACATGTATCCATTTTGATGGGCCGTTTTAAATTCTTTCAGCATAAAAAAGTCAAGCAAAATATAAGGCAGAAAATAGTTGTAAGGAATTGGATGTGAACACCACATGATCGCACCACCTTTGTATCCTGTGTGAGCATGTGTAATGAGTGTGTTTGTACTCAACATGAACTACATTTTGGCAAATTTTCATATGCAAATTTTGTTAAGCTGTTTCAAAGTAGCTTTATTAATAACGTAAGTTGGTTTGTATTTCCTGGAAAATTTCAATAGAGTTATTCGCTGACTTGGCACAAAAATCACAAGTATGAAATAATAATCTGAATAAAAATCGGACATTATGTGCAAACTATTTTTTTGCCTATGTCTATACAAGCTTAAACCCTATTTCATCCATAGCTGTTATTTACCAGTTTAAAAAAATCAGCTTAATATAAGGGACACTAACACACCTGTCAGTGAAAAATTAATTAATCCTTTATATTTAGAGAGATTACCTACTAATTTCATTGAGAAATCTGTCCGATCACACTTCTTTAACTAAAATCCATTTCACATTTTAGCCGAATAAACCAGATAATTGATAGATTAGAATATGTTTATGCCAGGTTTACAGTTATTTTGTTTCAGAGTATTTTGGGGTTTTTTTTGTTTGGTTGGTCTTTTTTTTAATCCTATGCAGTTAACTTTTCAACTCCTATAGGCACTAGGGAAAATAAGATAGTTCATCATAATCCTGTTTTTGAGTAGAGATGGAAGTCCACACTGACAACATGAAGAACAGGCACATTATATATTTAATAAAAAGGCTAGGTTCTTAAGTGGCAAAAACATTTCTATGAAATGTCACTATTACCTCTTTTAAAACGTTTTGATAAATTATACCTACTTCTGAAGACAGCTCACCATGTGAAGCTGTATTTAAAATGCATGTTGTAATTCTATAGCATTTTTCTCAAATAGCTATGCTCACCCTTTAGGAGGTGCCAAAATACCTGATTAGCATTCAAGATCAAAATTATCACATGGTAAAGAAGGAACAGGATTTTTTGCATATAAATTTCCCTCCAAGAACCTCACACTGAATACATTATGCCATTGATTGGATCTATTAATGAGGCAATGTGCTGCATACCTTCAGCAAGAGATTAGAATTACACAGGATTAGTAATAGGGTTATATTTTACCACTTACTATCATCAGATGTTTACAGAGACAGAAACAATTGTAAGTGACACATTGAACTGCTGAAAATGTGATGATAAAGCCAATCTGTACCAACATACATTTTATCTTTGTGCATTATTTGTTTGCAGAAATTTTCATTAGCTTTCTACCACTTACTCAAACCAATTAATTCATAGAATATCAGTGCCAGAAATAAACATTTTTATCTGTTGTTCAAGTAAATCTATAAATGGATGGATTTTACCTGTGAAGTTTTGTTCAAAACTCATTTCACTAATTTTGAACCAGAACTACCAAAAAGGCAAGATTTGTAACACAAACATTTCTGTCTCTCTCTCTCCTAATTCTTCATGTCTTATGGAAGAAACGTGAATTATAACAGACTTCTTAGGGTTTCTTTCATTTTGCATTACATCTAGGTGTGATAGCAGATTTGAAAAACTAGGAAGAGATTTTCATTAGACCTTTGGGCATTAAAGAAGTAATCAGACACACTAGAAACATGGCTTTCAATATAAGACAAACAGAGCACAAGTAATTAATTGCAAAGGTAGTAAATACATAAGGGTGGTGCAATTGGCCATATTGAATGTGTTTTGTGGACAAGTAAACTGATTTGTTGAAGGACTATGGAAATTTAGCAGTGTAATTTAGCAAATTTCAGATTTTACTTTTTGATTAACAAATTGTGACTTTTCAAGTGTGGTTTATTTTACTAAATAGAAGAGACATCGTATTTCCTGGGGATGAAGCGTATGAAATCTAGGTTGGGTAAGATGACTTAGATACTACTTACATATTTCTGTACTTTACAGACTCTTAAGGAATGGTGGAGTCTGTTGTATGACATCTCCTTTGACCTTCAAGTAACTGCAGTACTGCTGAGGCCAGTGTTCATGGGGCAAAAGGTTCTTCTAAACTTAAATGCTATAATAAATCACGTAGAAATAGGCATAGCAAACCAGATCTGTGGTTCATTGAATCCAATACCTTGTCGCAGTGGCATGCAATAGTGGTTTCAGAGGCAAAGGAGCAAGATACACCATTTATTTCTCCGAAATGCAGGTTGTAAAAGCTGGCTTTTACTCTGTCTTTGCAAAAGCATTCTTCCTGGCATTGTGAGAGAGTGAATAAAGTGCCTGGCACATGGACAAGATCTGTAAAATCTCTCTGGACTTGACTTGCTCTTTGCAATTAAGGTGTAATTAAGCTGTGTTAGGTCAAATGCTGATATTGAACTGAGCTCTACACAGCTGCTAGTACTTATATATATATATATATATAGTTACTACTAGTACATATTTTTAACAGTTAAGAAGAGAAGATGTTACAGTTGGAGCAGAAGTTTGGGAGTTAAATTTATGCTTTTAGATGCTCTGAAGAACTTTTCACATAAGCTTAGACCAAACACTGTCTCAGCGTTTTTTGAAATAAAACTGAGTCAGATTTAGTTTGTCAAATTCCCATATGACTTAGCTGTTTAGCAAATGCAAACCTTCTGGAGGTATGCACTTTCACCTCAGGAAGTACTATTATAATGGCACAGCCAATATAATCCTGAGATGAAATTGAACTCCTCTGCAATTAACGTATTTCCTGTCATAATTTCAATCAGAAATCTTTAGTATCAATGGAGGTAAAGGATCTAGAAATAATGTTTGACTTCCAAAACCCATAGAGCATTTTCAAGACTGAAAGTTGACAGGAAGTGGAAGAAATCTGATTAAAATTAATCTAGGAGCCATTGTGAAGTTCCTAGTTTGCCTGCTTGTCGTTCTAACTTCTTATCCTGAACCTTGAGTTTTTCTCTTCCATAATATAAAACAATTTCTGACAGCAGAGAGTGAATTGCCTGAGGAATAGCCCTGATGAAATACTTATAGCAGAAGAGTGTACAGAATTTCCTGCAATTTTTTTTTCATGAGCACCATATACCTTTTCTACTTCTGTAGCTTTACTGGTAAATTACAAAGGAAAACAAGGGTTATGCAATGCATTTGTTGAATTCAGGATCTTCCAAAATCTAACTTTATTACAAGACCAATAACCATACAACTATTCCTCCTATTTCATTCTGAATATTTAGGGTAATAGTTACATATGTGAGGAGTTGTAACACTGGTTGCTGCTCCAGTACTTCATCCTTGTTTCAGCTTTTTCTATCAACTTCCATTAAAAAAAAAAAGGAAAAAAAAAAAAGCTTATTTCCACATGTGTGACTGTCAGCATCTTGTCCAAACATCTTAGCTTTATTTGTGTGCAGATTACAGCTGATTGGTTTTCAACACTTTAAGAGTTGGTGCCTAATTCCAGCTATTGCCAGTTTTCCTTATCTCATTTTATTATTTTCACTGTTGAAATGCAGCCTTTTGGACTGGAGATAGGTAATTTATAATTCAGCACTGAACAGTGAGAAATATTTGCTAGAGGGGTTTGTTGTGATTGTTTCATTTGTTCATTTTAGAAGTTTTAGCTTGCTTGTTTGTTAAGTTTTATAATTGTCTAATACTTTCTGCAAAACAGATGACTATACACTAAGTCACACACGTAGGAGGGAATAACTCAGGCACCTGGTTTCATCAGTGGTCACTGAGCCAGTAATTTATTCTTTTCTGATGGTCTAAAGTACTAATACATCCATTCCAATTCTATTTTAGGGAAGGTGGCATTTGATTATCCTTGGAACCACCTATTGCCAGACACTGAATTTACCTAACAGATCTCTTTATACCACAATATAGTCTTCCTTAACATGACCTACTGAGTTATATTTAGTTGGAAAGCTTGAGATAACTTTGATGGAAAGTTTGAGATAATTTTTTATTTTGTCATTGTTGCTTTTTTTTTCTTTTTCTTTTTTAACATACAAAAATGTGTAAGAGTGAAGCATTTTTGCTTGAATTATTTTCCCATTCCGATTTGATTTTAAGAGATGGATTTAAACTCTGGTGTACCCTGGTGTCTTGGATAAATGGTACGTGGAGCACACATATTCTAACTGAAAGAACAGGAAGAAAGACGTTGAATCATTTATTGTACAAGTTAATACATATTTCTTTAGAGTGATGAATAAACCATTACATTTAGAGCACTTTATAGAACAAATCATTAAATTGACCATGTTTTAAGACAAAAAAAATGTTTATAAACATAAGCAACGTTTAGAATCCCAATTCGGGCTCAGGACTCATGCTGACCACTGACATCAAGGTAAGTATAACGTGTCATAAACAGTTCACCTGTTTAAGCTGCTTCCAACAAACCACCGAAGTGGCTACCTGACAATGCTTCCATTTCGGTGACATCATTCTGTTTGCCTTATTTCCCTCTGGTGACTGAGACATCCAAGACACCCATAGATAGGGTTTTAGTGTCCATTTCAAAAATAAAAGAGAAAAAGAAGTGCTAACATTTTAATTTTCCTAATTCTATGTGGCTTAAGACAGAGATAGGAAAGATTTTCTTTAACGTGTTAGGCTTGAAACATAAATGAATTGTTTGGTAAAGTGCAAACAGATAGGAAAATGTATGTAGAGTCTGTCTGTTCAAAGTTACTACCAAATCTGAGACAGCCCAAGCTTCTCTACTTAGATGTGTGCAGAGGCTGTACATCTCAGGTTTATGAGAGGCAGGGCAGGGGGCGAATGCTAAGGAACTTCAGTGAAATGTAGCAAAACTCAAATCATGCTAGTCATTTCCTTTTAACAAAAAGTTGAACTACCCTACAGACCTGGAAGAGGTTCAGTTGGTCATCTCTTCTCTACGTCATGCACTATAAAAGGATGCAAAAGACAAAGAATAAAAAAAACCCAGTCTGTGATCTGGGATTTTGTTAGTCTTTTCTTCTCCCCTCCTCCCCTCTTCCCCAAATGCATTTGAATAAGCAATTCTAGACAAAGCATGGTGAAAAATCTGAAATTCTATTTAAGCATGTGGGTTAGGTAAGGTTTACTTGTTCCAGTAAATTGTTTCAAAACACAGTCATTGACAGTATTTTACGGGTAGTAAAGAGTTTTTGGAGAATCTATAGCTGGTTCAGTTTTAAAAATTCCGGCTCTTTTAACTTTTAGGCAGTAATTTCAGGAAAAAGCAGAAGGAACATCCATCAAATGTACTGTAATGAATATTAAAACATTCTTAAAACTGTGGTCCGCAGATAGCATTCCTACTGTAATTCCAAAATCCTAGACTAAATTGATAATTTATATTTAGTTTAGAGAACTACTCTTCTTTTGTGATGACAGACAAAATTCTGTGCAATGAACTCAACTTCATATTCACCTACCCCTGTTCCTCTGGGAAATGGTGGTGGCAGGGCACTGCTTTCTGGTGCTTTGACAGATTCATTGTATGCTACTTAAAAGCAGTTTTTATGGGGCAAAGGAGGAAGGTTTTTAGACTCTCCAGCCATAGAAAAAGTATATGATGCAGCAGCTGTCCATGGAAACATGTCAAAGAGGAATAAAACAGCTATCCAGGGGAATACATAACAGAAAAAAACCCCAAACATTGAGGAAGCTTCTTAGATATAACCTTCACCCACCAAACCTACTCTTTTCAGATTGTCAGCTCTAGAACCTAACTCTAATCAAAACTTCTGCAAACTAAGAGACCTCTTTCTCACCTCCTCCAGGCAAGATGAAGTCAAGTTTCAGATAGTAATATCACAACAGGAATTTTAGAAGCATTTCATGAGAAATAAAAAAGCAAAATTGTGAGACACGTGTATTTTTCATTTAAATTTCCCTGTTTAAGCAAGTAATCCCTTGGTCTAAAAAAATGTATATATGAATTTGTAACAACTAATTCTTTAACAGCTAAATAATCATAACAACAGTATACACATATAAAATGTTTTGCTCCTTGAAGTAAATAAGATGACATTACAGTTCAGTGTTGAATCATAATTGAATCCTGTGCAATCTGACAGGAATTCCAAAGTACACCATTTGCATATTTACCTAACAGTACAGCACTGAGTTGAAAATACAGTAAAATTCTGCCAATTTTTGGCTGAAGTATGTTATGTAATCTGGTTGATCCTCCAGTACACTTACACCTGGATAAAACTAATTTTCAGTGCAAACCACCAACCTAATCACTTTCATTTATGCTACATCAGACAACTAGGGGAAGTTTAACTAAATATTACATTTTTCATATCCTATATTTGAATATTTAAATTTAGGGGAGTTTGCCATCACTTATGTTTCTTGTTTTCCACAGCAACAGCAGTAGAATATGTAGCTTTCTACAGTGTAGCTATTCTAATTCCTTAACATACAAGAGGAGAAAAAAAAAAAACAAGCAATAAGCAGTTCAATAAGTTTGAGTGAGAATATTTTGCTTTGTTTCCTTTTGTTTAAAGTTCTAAAAGAAAAGAAGTCAGCAGTGATGTTAAAAAGAGGCTCTAGAGAACAACAACAAAAAGACAAAAACCAAAAGCAAAATCATATGAAGTATATTTAAAGCTAAACTTTGTTTAACATCCAGTTTTAATGCTTTGGTGTCTTCAGAAAAAAAGACATGGTTTCTCAGGTGTAGAGACACACTACCACTGGGGATAAGAATGAAATAGATGACTGCTTAAGGTTTTGTCCAGGACAATAGTATATATATGGTTCTCCACTTTCAAAATAATTTCCACAAATACTAGCTTGAGAAACTTCCGTTAATAAAAAGCAAAGAAAACTTTATCTTGGAATTCTGTGACTCCAGAAGATGTTATAATAGAACCCAAAATACCAATATCATGATGCTAAATTACACACATTCTTAGTAAACAACGGTGTTGTATTGAAAAGGAGGATTACACAATTTATCCAGATTATTCCATTCTGGAGTGGGAGGGGGGAAATACTCAAAACATTGATTAGATTTAACTTTGTCCAATGAGAACACTGACATGTCATGACACTTTTATCAAATTCTCATTTGAAGCAGATACTGACTTCACAAAACTACTTGGATTTTCTTTGTTTCTTTCTATTTTTATTTTAGTGGTACACTGTGAGCAAAACCTCATGATGTAGAACAAATATTTCCACTCCATTTTGTAGCCAGATCATATTTTACATTTATTTACTGATAATCAGATTATACAGCATTCTTATTTCACACAAGACTTTATATGAACTCCAAGTTCTGATCAAGTGGACTAAATCAGTGTTTTGATAGCTAAACGTATTTTTAAATAATGCTAATATGTTAAAGAACTTGAGTGACAATTCAGTTCCAGTAAGGCAGCATTTATATGATTCTTCATTTTGCCATGGTTGATGGGACAATTAACACTGTTAAGGTTTAGAAACCGTCCCTCAAATATGAGTCAAGCTTTTTCAAAACTAAATAAAGTATATAATACTCTAGAAAAATTGCAGGTTCTTCGCAAAACGAAGTCAATTTCTTCTCATCAGTTGCACTCTGATCATTTTGAAAACACTTTATGAAGAAGAATAACAATTGCTATCTTTTCCCTTGTTCATTGCTTTCTTGTTTGTTTTTTTTTTGATAGGCTTTGAGGTTTAAAATGAGAGATCAGTTTTTACTTCTCCAAGAGAGTTTTAGAAAGTAGCAAACAGCTCCTCCACACATTTGAAAACAACAAATGTAAGAATTGGTACAAACTGTAGAAGTTCATACTTTACATAAAAAACCCCAAAACATTAAGATCATCCAAAATAAAACACATTAACTAAGATTAAAAAACAAGTGAAAGTATCTGGAAATGCTGCATAACATAGGCCTTTCAAAAATGCCAAGGCATTTAGCAAAATAGCCAAAAAGATCTCCATTGGTGTGCTTTCTTTGTAGTTTCTGCGTATTCCCACATGACCTGTAACCATTGCACACTTTCAAATGTCACCTCTTATAAAGTTTGGATATCTTAAGTTCATGGCATAGATAGATGAAAGCAAAACCCACAGAATTATGCCCCAAAACAGCACTTTTTGATGTCTGACAGGCAACCAGACATGACAGCTTAGGTTTCTTGCAGCAGCTACATAGTCCATCAGATCACTAAAACATTCCAAGAACAGGCAATATCAATAGTACTGGATTTTTACCTTCATCTTTATAAAGCATTAATTAAATCTTCTGCTTGTATAGGATAGCTAATTGAAAGCAGAGGAGGCATGAGACAAGAAGCCAATATTACACCATGTTTGAGAAAGGATCTATGGGTGATACCTTAATCGGCAAAGCCATAAAATTAAATTCAGTAAAGGCTAAAACTGCTGGAAATGCTAGTCATCTAAGACATGTGGGACAGATATAAAACCGTAATTTGATTAAAAATAGCAAGTATGGATTAACAAAAGGAAATGAATATACCTCAGAATTTTCAAAGAATGAGCAAAGAATGTCTTAGGGAAAATGCATGTGTAACTTATTTCTATTTTTATATTGTACTTGTATTTTTTCACAGTTCCCCACAAAAGATACCTTGATATTTCTTACTATATATAGTCTGCATATGTGCTGTATGCATTGGTAACATAAAAAGTTGATTTTTTTAAACTATATATTCTTTTTGGAGAGGGAAAGGATATTAAAAAGTGATTTCCTCTTCAGGAACATGGAAAAACATAAAATACACTCATTCAGATTTAAAAATAACCCTGTTAGTGGGAACAAGAGAGCCTTTTAAAGGCATTTGGCATTTAAGAGTCTATTGTCTGGTTTAGATCCCAGCAATAGACAGGGCACACCAAGCAAGTATTAGCAATCATGTTCTTTCAAGACATGAAATAATTAAAACGCAGTACATCACATAGGCTTATTTATTTATTTCTTTAAGAGTGTGATTGCACATACACACATATTTGATTATAAATGTAAGGTTTAACGCATTTCTTTCTTATCGAAGTTCTGAAGATCTCTTTGTTCTTTCTTATCGCGGTTGCCGGGGTACGGCAGACCCCGTCTGGGTCTGAGGAGGCTCTGNTATTTATAGGGTTTGGGGGAATCACATAACCACCAATAGGGAAACAGACCGCGAGAATTGGGGTATGGGATTGGGCGAAAACAACCAATGAGGAACAGGATCAAGGAGGACCAATCCAGAGGCGAACAGGGGAGAACTCTCTGGAAGGTCTGGTGAGTGACAAGGGGGTGGGTACAAGGGGCGGGGGTCGGCAGCTCAGGGGTGGATACAGGGGTGGGTACAACATAATAACTGACAGCTTAGGGGGAGGAGAAGGGAACCAAGTCCCGGGTGGTGCCCCCAGGGGATTCATCGTACCAGGCTATGGCCTGGAGAGGTTCTGGTACCACGGGGCACACCGCAACACTTTCTCCCTTTTACTTTTTAAAAAAATTACTTGTTATATACAGTCCACTTTCTGGGAAAAAGTACTCATAATTTTGATGAACTGTTGTCAATAGTTCAGACTTTTATTTAGATGCATTTTTATTGTGTGTCCCCTGTGCTTCTGAATTTTGGTGTAAGTCTTGTTTGAGGTTAGCTGAGCACAGTTTCAGCATCATTAGAAAATCATCTCATGAAGTTAAAATGCGACTTACAGGCGTTACACCAGCCTTCAGAACATGTTTCTGAAGCAGAGATTGTAAATTGACCAAGAGTCTTAGACAGAGCAGAGCTATAAGGATTTGTACCAGAACAATATATGAGACTAGATTTTGATACTTGCAGGGTTTAAAGGTGAAGACAAATGAGATTCACAGTACAGAGCAGCACATTAAAGTGCTGAACTTTCTAGCAGCTAGTTGTAATGTAAATTTTTTAAGATAAAGTTAATTTTGTTCCTCAGAGGAGTCACTTATTCCCCATACTTATAATTACTATGTAACATTGTCAGGATGCAAGTCAGAGAGAAAAGGGTCCATATGAATTTTTAATTGAACTTTCGGTATGTTTTAAGACCATGAAGTATCTTGGAAGCATAGAAAATCTGACATGTTTTTCACCAGAAAATCTAGAGAAGCTTTTTACACCTCAGAGTTTTATTCAAATGTGCGGTTTTTTCCTTTCCAGTTTGAGAATTTTATCACCTTGAGGTATGGTTCTCTTCTTTCAGCCTCTGCAGACAAACATTACTAGAATTTAATCATAGTCATTAACCCTAGAATTTAATTATTGCCGTTAACCCTAGATCTTTTTGGTGGCCTCTGAAGAGGTGCAGAACATCTGTTAATGCAACATGTGAAATGTGACAACTAATATCGCATACCTAAAACCTTATAATGGCTCCAAGTTTCTGTTGCCTTACAAGTCATCTTTTTGTACTGTTGAAAAGACTAGATCATCTTTTCATTTCATAATCAGTGTCCTGGACTTACTCACAAATGAGACTTCTGTCTTGAACTTTGCTTTGTGTAGAGAATTCTTGTGTCAGTTTCTTTATGTTTTTCCTCCCCATTGTTCTGTAGGGAATTGAGCTATCAAAATGTTTGGTCATGATGCATTTCTTTCAAGTTTTATAGACAGGCATTAGCTTTCTTCTGTGACTCAGTGTCCTGGTTTCAGCTAGCATAGAGTTAATTTCTTCACAGAGCTGTTACAGTGCTGTGTTTTGGATTTGGAATGAGGATGGTGTTTGGTTTTTTTCTTAAGCTGTGTTTATCCTAAGTGAAGGAACTTTCCTTGTCTCATGCTCTGCCAGTGAGGAGGTGAGCAAAAGAAACTGGCAGGGACCACAACTGGGACAGGTGACTCAAAGTGGCTGAAAGGATATATATAGGATATCACAGAATGTCATGCCCAGTATTTAAAATGGGGGCAGTTAACCAGAAGGGGCAGATCGAGGTTTGGGAACTGGCTTCTGGCATCAGTAGTGGGTGGGGAGCAATTACACTGTTTATCACTTGTTTTTCCTTTATTATTATCATTACTATTATTATCATTTACCATTATTAGTATATTTTACTTTATTATAAATTAATAAACTGTTCTTATCTCAACCTACAAGTTTTACTATGATTCTCCT
This sequence comes from Gymnorhina tibicen, assembly GCA_013399875.1. Lineage (NCBI taxonomy): Eukaryota > Metazoa > Chordata > Aves > Passeriformes > Artamidae > Gymnorhina > Gymnorhina tibicen. Next base: position 17,737 of record VXAZ01002131.1, on the reverse strand, counting down.
CCCCATTCCACTGGGGTGAAGTGGGGAAAGAAGGGGGTGTTTGAGTGAGAGGCTGCGTGGTGCTTTGACTTCCAGGCAGGCTTAAACCACAACACTGAGTAGTAAGCAGACACAAATATCAATGAATTTAGATAAAATTCATAACCTATTCACCACCACTTAGTAGACCGCAGTGCACAGAGATATGCTTTAAAGATATTTTTCAGCACTTTCTTTTTGATTTTGGAGGCCAAGGTTCTAAAGGAAGAGAAACAGTATGTCTGAAGAATGAATAAGAATATGCAAAAAGGTCTTCTCTTACCAGCAATCAACAAAATTATCCCTGAGAACTGTCTTCCAAAGGACTACGTGAACTTGCACCATAAAATAAAAACAAGTTATTTGTTAGGCTTAAATATCTGTTGATAGTCTGGATACTCGCAAGATTACTTTTATGTCATACTTGATGATCTCAGAGGTCATTTCCAACCTAGTTAATTCTGTGAAGACGCAAACTCCTTCATACTTGTAAGGTTACAGCTTGGAAGGGGAAAGTATTTTTGTTATGTCTTGCTTAAGAAACCCCTAGCGTAACACACACAGAATCACATGCCTATGTTCCCTTAAACGATCTCTTATCACAGAAAATAAATTATGAATTTCAGTAAGAATGAATGGTAGCATGGAAATAAAACTTCAACAGTATTTTCATGTTAGAGTCACAATGGGAGAAGCTCTCTAAGATTGTGGTGGAGTTTGCATCATTAGAAAACTTTGAAAAACAGATTTTACAAACTTCTATAATAATCAGTACCAAATGCTAAATTATTTTTTAATAATATTACTCTTCTCAGAAAAGATGAAGGGAAGAGGAAAGGGAGGAAGGAAGGAAGCAAGCAAGCCAAAAAAAACCATACTTGAGGAAAAGAGACTGTTTTCTCATTTTATATTGGGGCACTTTCCTAAAATATGTAGATTCACTGCTAAATTGGAAGTAAGATATTTTACCAATGAATATAATACTTTCTGGTCTAATGTTCCAAAACGAAGCCAAGAATGTCATTTTTTTTCTGGGTCGGGGGGTAAAAAAGGCTAAAATGTAGTTTGGAATTCATTGTACAGAAATTTGTTCCTAAGTTTATGCCACTAATGCAACCTCCTCCCTCCTCCTTCTCCTTCCCTAAAAAAAAAATTAGAATTTAGCTATTTGATTCAATTTAGAATTTTAAAACAGACATACATTAAGAAGCTTTTATTTTGTTATTTTCTTTTCCTCGCAGAATTCCTTTGAGTTACACAGAATATAATTTAGATTCACTAATATATAAAAAAGCTTACAGCCTCCCTCCAAACTGATGCTTAAGCAGAACAGCTCTCCATTACATCTTAAGAGAGTAATGTAATTAATATAAACCAAAATACTCTTCTCAAAGATGTATTGCAAATGTCCAGCTATATTTTGCATTTTTCAGCTTCATCTGGTTAGAGAAGAATCAATTCTTTTCCCTGGCCAAATTCAGCCGTGGGAATAGTTGTCAGACCTATAACCAAATCACATGGCTGTTGCAATTATAAAACCCACAGATGCAGAAAACAATGGTTTTATTTCCTTGTATATTTCTAAATGGACTGGTATCAAAATAGCAGTTGTTAATTAAAAAATGGTTAAAAGCTATCTTTTTGTTTCCTGACCTCTATTTCCTTGAAACACAAATCTTCTAGGCATTTTGTATTGGTTTTGCTGGGATAGAGGTAATTTTCCTTATAGTTACTTGTGTGGGGTTATGTATTGATTTGTGACCAAAACTCATGGTCACGCTGATGCTTCAGTTACTGCTGAGCAGTGCTTACACAATGTTAAGGTCTTTTCTGCTTCTCACAATGAATAGGCTGGGCGTGCTCAAGAAGCTAGGGGGGGACACAGCTGGGACATCTGACCACAACTGGCCACTGGGGTATTCCACAACACGTGGGATTAGATTCAACAATAAGACCTGGTTTTGTCAAGCAGATTTTACCAGCAGTTCTTTTGTAGTTTTCACTAAAAAGACTAAATCTGTGTGAATTTACATGAAATTAGGACCTTTCTGCTCCTACTCCTTTCCTCCTTCCCTAGTTCTAGTAAAATAAACTTTTTGCACTTGTAATGTATCTGGTAGTTTTTTACAGTCCACAGTATGCATGATATGTAGAGGTTTGAGGATTTCACATCTTTGAAATGCAGCCTCTTCTCAAAACCGTATCTGTGAGAAGGCTGAACAAACTTAGCCTGGTCTGCTGTTCTAATTGAAAACATATGGCTTACTCTGGGTGATGTTTGGAAAGATTTCTCAAAGCAGTATTATGAATTAGGTACTCAGCTTCTACTGGGTAGTCACAGGGATTTGGGAGTCTGAAATCCATCTGTTATCTTTCTGTAGAATTGTTTCCTTTGTAGTGTGGTTATAACCTAAATAGGAGGATTAATTAACACGTCAAAGCAGGAGAGAGGTCAAAATTCAGGAGACATTGGCATATAAGTTTGTTATTGTTGCACAAAAATTCAGAAATATTTTGAGTTCTGTAAAAACATAAAATTAAGTGTAACTGTGTACAACTACCTGTCCAACTATCAACTTTTAAAATTCTGCCATAGGGGCACTGAAATACCCAAATCAGCTACACTGTGTCTCAAGGTCAATCATCTGTATTGGTTTTATGTTTTATTTAGTGCCACAGGACAAAAACTTATCAAAATTAACATATAGCAAATATCTTGGATGATATTTATTTTTTGAACTTAAAAATAGCTAAGATTTCAAATAGTGTATATTTTGCATCAGTACAAAGAACAGATTGTTGCAGTTAAAATAAAAATACATCCTTTAAGAAGATAAGGTGGAAAGAACAAGACAAGCAATTGCTCAGATAACAAAGCTCTGCTTCTCTACACACAAAGCACATTAGCAATAGTTCATTGTCCCATAAAGGAGAAAGGAAGCCTACCCAGTGTTAATGGAGTGGCTGGCACCAAGCAAATGTGCTGATTTCTCAGTGGGTGACCCAGTCTTGTCAATTTCTGCCAGGGTTATAGAAAAAGAATCTGAAAGCAACTGGAAAACAACCTTGTTTATATAATATAGTTAAACTAGACCTTCATGTCATACATCACTTAATATTCCTGATATCTCTTTCCCAATTCTGGCTGACTTCAAATCCTTCTTAGGAAGTTTTCTCTTTATTCATTATCTTGCCTAATATTGAGATACTGTTAGACAATGCAATAAGGTGGATTGAGAAGAAGCTGAAAATGTTTCACTTTCTGTCCATACAGCAAAACCAATATGCATAAATATAAATGCACACACACAGAGACACCCTCAACCCCACCCCCCCATATACATATGTAGGAACTTATAGAACATGGAGTCAATACCTAACATTGTTTCTAGTCAAGTTGCCACAAACCAGTGTACTGCCAAGTGCCAATTTTGGGTAATAAATATATTGCTGGGTCACTAAATTTCCTCAGACAAAACTACATAATTGTACTTTCCATGAGGACCTGTTGGATAAAGAGTACGTTGTTCCAAGCACCCTAGAAAATTTCTGAAGTGTTCCAATAAAGAGAGGCCAGGCTTTATGCATGTACTTAAGACACAGAGAAATCTTGACATAAAGACCAGAATGAAACCTATGGAAACAGACAATTTTAAATCCGTTAATATGCAGGCCTAGTTGTCCTTGAAATTAAGATCATACATTTTGACCAAAGAACATAGCTTCTGCATGGATAATTAAATTGCACCCGAGGTTGTATCAAAATTCTTCTCTACACATTTGTTTTCCGCAATGATCACCATATGTTTCTTTTTTTTTCTGGAAAACAACAGAGAGAGTGGGGGAAGAAAGACCACAAACTGTCTTGCTTTTATAGAAACTGACAAAAAAGTGATTTATTTCCTCATTAGTTTTGACAGTGATCTATTTGTTTATTTTTATTGCTAATGGGTGGGTAGGTTGCTGCATGCCTATGGTTGATCATCTTCACAAAGTCCTCAGTAGGACTAGTTCCCTACATCATTTTGGGATCACTAGCTATATTCATAAGGTCATGAGTGTCTGTGTATTTGAAATCAAAGTTGGACTTGAATTTCTCACAGTAATTCTCCTAAAATATGTTGATAACTGCTAGCAAAATCTTTGCCATGCAGCAGACAAAAAGAGCTGAGGAAACCCAGACCACAGTTGAAAAAGACCATCTCTCCTACACAATATCCCTGCAAGCTCAGTATACATGGGTTCAGTAACAAGAACACTGGAAAAGCAGTGGGTTGTGTTTCTCTTACACCTTAAATGATAAGTGTCATATTTATAAAAGGAATCACATCCTGTATATTCTCTTTGAGAGAAAAAGCTTGTAAGACCCCAAAAAACAGGGGTTTACAGTGATTCTAGTAATTTCAGTAAAACACACAGGAGAAATACCCACCAGATGTACTCAAGAGGTCAAAATAACACAAAGGTTTACTGGCAAATTACAGAAAATCAGAGAACTCTGGGAAAAGGTTTAGTACAACCTCCAATTAACATAAAATACTTCTCAGAGCATTAACTTAGCCCATTCAATTTAGCAAACTTTAAAACCGTTCAATTTTACTCAAAATGTTCCAAGAGGGAATTAGAAGAAAGAAAGACAGACGAGATACAGAAAAACACACAGATAGCTACCAACTCCTGGTTTCCAGCGATGCTCACATTAAAACTCTTAAGAGGAAGGGAGGGCCCGGATGTGTAGGTCTCATGCTCACCTTTAAATACCCATTGGCTTTTGGGGTCCCACCCCCCAGGTGGGACTTCTGGTCATTTGGCCACTCAGGAGCTGGCCTAGCGAAGAGTAGAGCCCTGACTCCTGTGTGCCAGTGACTGGCAGGCACTGCAGGGCTAGGACACAGGCTCTAGGGCTGGTGGGGATGTGGGGCAGTTCAATGTCTCCCCAGGGCAAGGCCTTACTTGTCCCTGCCATACACACACGCATCCCAAAATGTCTTGAGAGATCAATCTTTCCAGTCTCCGACAAAACTTCATATACGGATATTTAGCCACCAAGAGCTAGTGATTTGAGGCTCAGTTTGACTGCAGTTAATGAAACTGCTGCAAGTGGTTGACATGGTGCTTGACACTCTTCACAGAGCTAGGCTCTTTTAGGTTCCTCAGCAAACATATTATGTCTGCTGGATGCATGGTACCACTGTTGTTTTCCTCACATCAATGCGTCAACAATGATCCTTGCTTTCTGGGACAGTCTATGGATTTGGTCTGTTCATGGTGAACAGGCAAAGCCAGTGGGCTGTGACAAACACACGATCAATTCCACTCTCTCTTGTAAGACCTCACCTGGAGTATATCATTCAGTTCTGTGACCCCAACATAAGAAGGACATGGATGTCTTGGGGGGTGTCCAGAGAGGATCACCAAGGTAAGCAGAAGGCTGGAGAACCTCACTTATAAGGACAGGCTAAAACATTTCAGGCTGTTCAGCCTGGAGAAGAAGAGGCTTCAGGGATACCTTGTAGGAGCATTCCAGTACCTAAATGGAGCATACAAGAAATCCTTAAAGGGACTTTTTACAAAAGCATGTAGTGCTAGGACAAGGCATAATGTCTTTAAATAGAAAGAGCCTAGGTTTAGGTAAGATATTCACAGTGGGGGTGGTTAGACACTAGAACAGGTTGTGGAGAGATTCTTAAGATCACTGAGTCCAACTGGAACGGTTAACCTAGTATTGCCAAGACTACCATTAAATCATGTCCCTAAATACCACATCTACCTGTCTGAGAAATACTTTCGGGAATGGTGTCCCCAACACTTTTCCTGCACAGCTTGCTTCAATGCTTGACCAACCTTTCCATGAAGAAATTTTTCCTAATATCCAATCTAAATCTCCCTTGACAGACCTTGAGGCTATTTCCTCTTGTCTTATAGTTTGCTGCTTGGGGGAAGAGGCCAACCCTCACTTCACTACAGCTCTCTTTCAGGTTGTTATAGAAAGCAATAAGGTGTCCCCTGTACTTCCTTTTCTCCAGGTGAAAGAACCCAGCTCCCTCAGCTGCTCCTCATAAGACTTATTCTCTAGAACCCTCCACTAGTTCTGGTACTTTTCTTTGGACACACTCCAGTACCTCAATGTCTTTTTTGTAGTGAGGGTTCCAAAAGTGAACACAGGACTCAAGGTGCAAGTTTAAAGATGGATGAGGAGGACTGAGATAACAAAAGAGAGCTTGTGGATACAATATGAAAGAAGCTGGTGGTTGGTAACAGTTTTACCAACAGAAATTCTTAACTATAAAAGGAAGACTGGCAGACTGTTAGGAGCACTAAACATTAGAGATCAAGTCAACTTTTCAATGAATAAGTCCTAGAAAGCTTGTCCCACTAAGTTGTTTTCTGTTGTATGGGCACACAACAAGACAAACCTAATATCTTCTGATATATGATACCAAATACTTCTGCCAAACACAAAAAAAAAAAAAAACACAGATCAACTGTCTGTGAAAGTCAAGTTAACTTGAAAGCAAATAGATTAATACAAATTAAATAAAATAAAAAAATGCTCCTCCACATCTTCATAAATAACTTGGATGAAGGACTTGAAGTATACTAACCAAGTTTGCCAATTACACTAAACTGGAAGGAGCTGTTGACTCCCATGAAGGAGGAGAGGCCCTCCACAGAGACCTTCACAAATCAGAGGGCTGGGCAATCACCAACTGTATGAAGCTCAACAAAGACAAGTGTCAGATTCAGAAGGGGAACCCTGGATATATGGACAGACTGAGGAATGAGAGGCTAGAGAGTGGCCCTGTGGAGAGGGACCTGGGGGTCCTGGTTGATGGCAAGTAGAACATGAGTCAGCAGTGCCCTGGCAGCCAGAAGGGCCAAGTGTGTCCTGGGGTGCATCAGGCACAGCATCACCAGCCTGGCAAGGGAGGGGATTGTCCTGCTCTGCTCTGAGCTGGGGCAGCCTCACCTTGGGTGCTGGGGTGGTTTTGATCACCTCCATACAAGAAAGATACTGAGCTATTAGACAGCATCCAAGGAAGGGCCACAAAGATGGTGAAAGGCCCAGAGGGGAAGTCATATGGCTGAGGTCACTTGATCTATTCAGAGCAGGGAAGAGGAGACTTGAGATGAGACCATGTCACAATCTACATCTTCTTCATGAAGGGAAGAGACGTGGCAGGCACTGATCTTTTCTTTCTGCTGACCAGTCACAGGACCTGAGAAAATGACATGAAGCTGTGTCAGGAGAAGTTTAGTTTTGATGTTAGAAAAAGGTTCTTCCCTGAGAGAGTGGTTGGGCACTGGAACAGGCTTCCCAGAGAAGTGGTCACAGCACCAGTCTGACAATATTCAAAAGAGCATTTGTACAATGCTGTCAGGCACAAGGCGTGATCTCAGGGCTGTCCTGTGTAGGGCCAGGAGTGGGACTTGATGATCCTTTTGGGTCCCTTCCAACTCAGGATATTCTACGATTTTATGAAAAAGAAAAGTCTGATGAGACTAAGGAATCCTAAAAAAGCCATTAATTAATACAGTACTGAAGATGAGGAAATACTTGTAGGTAAAGGAACACCTTCTAGTAGAAACTTCCAAAATAAATTTTCTGTGGTAAGATTTAATGTGATGGTCCTATTCTATGTTCTTAAGAATTGTTTATTATGACCAAAAGAAGTGAAAGACAAACTTCAAGACCTGTGAATAATTCTTGCTGTCTTCATTGACTACAGGATCAAGCACAATCATCATTATTAGAAAGCAGGCTTCTGGACATACCAGAAAAGAGAAGACTAGTGCTAAAGTCTACACAGTCCACAGACAAGCCTTGCCCAACAATTAAGAAAACTGACTGATGTTCTGCTAATACCAAGTTTCTATACTTTTTCTTTCAAATTTTTATGCTTTGAGGATTTATTCCTTTGCTGTTTTCTTTCTATCAAGTACCTGGATGAGCCAGCAAAACTTCTGTGCAACAGTATTACAGAATATGTAGATAAGCAGCTATATGCTGCTAGGCTTAAAACAGGGCTATATCTATAAAATTTTGTTGTGCCTCACAATGTAGTCTGATTCCTTAGCCACATCACTCCAACAGTGGTGGGCAAGTGAGGAAAAACAGATTTGCACTGCATAGAGGGCAGATGTTACCATGTTAATTCTGGTGCTTTTTACTTTTAATTTATTAGCTCTGCAGCTTTAGTAAGCTCCTTTGTAAGGCACAGACTATGTTTTTCAATGTCATATGCAAAAAAAAGCCTATGGAAATTCTTGACAAACACCTGGAACACCGACACTAATAAAAACAATAATTGAAGAAGAAATAATGTTTTATAGGAAGACATGAGAGAAAGTGAAATAAGTAATAGATTATTGGATGACGGAGCTGTTCTATTCACGTTCCTCAGGGCCCTGGATGTGAAGGGATGACCTTTAGGTTTGCTGCCCAGAGTTGCCCATTCCTCATAAAGAAACAGGAAAGGAAAGCAGAGAGCTTTGTTTTAAGTCAGAGACAAGTCCCTGACTCAATGCAATTCAGAACACAATATAATATTCCCTCTATGCCTAGTGGGCAGGAAACAGGCAGTAACACCTCTGTCAGTGTTCACCCGCCAAATAGTTGATGTTAACTGGGGAAATATTTCACACCCTTCAAGATGTGTAACTGTATGACTGAATTCCTAATTAGCAATCCAACTTATTCCTTCTTTTTTTTGTATCTGTTTGTAATTTGTTACCAACATACTTATCCTCAGCATGCCAGTTGCCATGACAACTCCTTATTTTGATGTCTTCCATCACTGTTTTCATGGTAAAAGTTTTCAGTTTAAAGATAGGGTTCATCATTCCAGGACTGCTCAGAACCTGTTGATTCTTTGCTCAGGAAAAAAATGGACCTTTTCTGTTTGCCACAGGTTAAGGTAGTGATTTGGTACCCACTTACTGCAAAATAGCAGAGGAGCCCATATGTATACATGTCCTTGAAAGCAAATAAAATACAGCATCCATTTAAAACATACTTTAGCATGCAGGATCTGAATCTGACTCAGAGCCTCCATAGAAAGATAAATTAACTACTGAAATGACTACAAAGTGGTAGGGTAACTTGTTCAACACTTGACTTGGAGTTTGATTACATGAGTTCACTGTCTGTTAAAAATGGGGTTTAGTACAAGCAGTGGCTACAGAGGCTGTAAAGGGCTTTGCTGAGCAAAGCCCAGTGGACCACACACACATTTAGTAAGAGGCTTATAAGTTCTCTGTGTCCTAGTGATCTGAATGAACAAGCTCTTATTGGCTGAAATGGTAAAAGACAGATAAAACCAGCATGTCTAACAGCCCCATCAACTTCAGTATAAGCAAGGTCAGAATCCTGTCCATATCTTTTTGGATAATTACACTAGTTATTACCCCATAGACTCGTTTTTGCAGAAATAGTTCATTTTTTGAATAATCATTAACAGATGTTGTCTTGGTTTGAAAGACAGGCGTCTGCTGAGGAAGGCAGGAGCCCCCCTTGGAATGGAAAATGCAACCCCCTTCCCTCCAAATTATTATAAATTTGAAATTAAGGGGCTTTCAGGCAAAGATATGAGAAATAGGAATAACAGTTTTTTACTAATATATATATATATATATAAAACAAAGCAATAGTACAGAGACACTGGTTTAACCTGACAGAGTCAGGATACGACCTGGCACCCTGCTGGGCTGGGTTTGGGTAGGAGTCTGATGGGGTGATAGCTGCAGTTCTCTTTGAAGTGGTTCAGTTGAAGCAGTGATCTTGTAGAAAAGGTGTGGTCCTCCTCGGAAAGTCCAGTGGTGGTTGTGTAGCTCTTGTTTCCTGGGATCCCAGCAGGTAAGGCTGCCTGCGCTGTTCCAAACCCCAAATTTTATCCAGGTGGGAATGCTTGGCTCCTTCCCCCTGGGCGGAGCATCTCACACTGGGGTGATGTAATTCTGTGAGCCATACGGTGGGTCCTTGATTGCCCATTAAACAGAGATAGCCCCAGGAGGGAGTTATCAAGGATGAGTCATGGTAGGGGATAATGAGCACAGCCCCAAGTGTTTTAATGGCTTGTGGAGATGATAATAGAATATATATTTTGGTTACATCTTATATTGTAACCTAGGACAGATGGCCATTTATTGAAATTGCCATGAGACAACAACAGTGGAAATCTAATAGTTAAGGGGCGAGTAGGAGTATTAGTACAAATAAAAAAAATTAAAGTAATCTCAACAAATAGAACATGTCCTTTAGTTTTATTTTTAAGAGAATAAGGGACAACAATTGGCAACCTTTCAAGAACCACAAAATTTAACAATGCAAGTGGCATTATTCTTTATCTATATTGTGTGGGTGAAAGTACTTGTTATTTGTGTATTTGCATTTTAATTGGCCCAGAGAAAGAGGGGGTGGGGGACAGAAACAGACTCCATTTAACTCAAACAAATACAAGTTTTGTTCTTGAACAAAATTAGATCTTGCATTCCAGTACAGTGGCAGACCTCTTGCGGTAGGGGAAAAAAAAAGTAAAAAAGGAACTTAACTCCAAAAACAAATGCTACATTCATCCAAATAGTTTTAATACTTTTTATGCTACAATAATTATCTCAGATCAAGAAGGTAGGGTTTGGGGTCTTTTGATGGTGATATATTTTAGCCAGCATAATATTGCAAGGATGAGCAAATGCTCCTCGTGAAAACTGCAATACTAATCAGAAGTTATGTCTAACAGTCATTTACTCTTGCATTTGCTAAATGTTGCATCATTGCTCTAATACAGGAAAAATCAAGGAAATGGAATATGTATATTTATATATACATATATGTATGTATATAGATATATATAAAACATAAATAATTCAGTTCTAATTTCTTTATAGGAGATAAAACCACCCAAATTCTTGACATTTAAAAGAACTCCCAATAGCTCTAGTGAAAGCAAAAACAAAGCTCCTTACTTGCGTGTTCAAGTAAAATTTCAGGATTCTAATTAGAGGAATAATTTTAATTCCTTTAATATAAAACAACTTAGAATGACAGATATTTCTGATCTATACTAGAAAATCAGATCATCAGATCATATTTTCTTTGTTGTTAAATTTTTAAATTTCTTCCTCTACCAGAACATGACAGATACAAACCAATATTTCATTGGCAATAAAAATAAGGAGGTGGACAATTCCAGTATCCATTGAAACTGATCTATTACAAGAGTATGTTGAGTAAGTATTTTTATGGTAAAGTATTTGCATCTTTTTGCCTATAGGCAATACATTCTAGCTTCGTTTCTACTGTTCTGTAAAGTACTTTCAGCAGCTGTAATAGTTTAATCACATTTTATGTCTATTTTTCAACCAGTTTCAACAGCAAATAGATGGCAAATCTTGTCTATGATTTCAAAGACCTGTTAAGATGTTTTATGTTAATGAACTCCTTTATTTTTACGTGTAATTTCCTTCCATACTAACAAGAAAAAATATCTCCATCAAGAAATTAAAGAGAGGAAAGTAGTAGGATGCTTGCATTGTTACTTGCTATAAACTGCAACTTCGTTCTTCTACTTCCCTTGAGACTCTATTGGGAAACTTCTGGATGGATGCAGTTCTCTCTCTGACACACCTACAGACACATTTGCATCTTTTACACACCATCATTTACTTGTTCAGCAACAAATAAATCTTCTATTTCTTCTAGTGGTAAGCCACATCACTAAGGCAGTTGGGCAGGTGGTCTTGACATACCTAGAACTGCCATAGAAACACCATTTCTGCATGCAGTCCCTCCTGTTGCATCTGTAGAATTTTTTTTAACATCTAAAGATATAGTGTTATAAAAGGCTCCTGAATCCTCCCTTTGCCAAGCCTTCATACCCCTCTGCTCTGCTAGCTAATATTTTCATCTGGAAAGAAAAGGGTTTAAAAATGTTTTCTTATCCAAATCTCAGCTAGATATTTTCTGGAGAAAAATAAATAATTTAGACATTTGTCTTATTGTGTTGTATATGCAAGAGAGAGAAACATAGTTTGATTTACCTAAGTATTGTCACTTTACAATACTTGAAATATTTTTACAACAACATCAAGCATTCAGAGCTCTGGCACTTTTCAGTATTATAATGTCTTATATGCTTATGTACTTTGAAAATAAATGTATGTAAGCATAAATAATGTATGCAAATGTGCATGAGCTTGACATTCACGAAGACCAGTCTTGTTAGACTGAAGAATGAAGCAAAGAAGGCATTTTGCAACTTGGCTTTTTCCATGTCCTGGGTAAATGGGTTCCTAACCTTATTCATCAGAAGAACCTCATTTTCCCTAATCTTGGAAAATCTCCCTAATAATTTTGTCATCTCTGTGACCTACTTACATAAGCCTTTCTCATTGTCTTGACATCCCTTACCACATTCAATTCCATTTGGGGAAACACAAATTTCCAATCTCAGGCCTTCAATAGAGGAAGAATGACAACAAATTATGACCATGTTGAGCAGAAGCTACTGGAAAGGTGGGTCTGGATGCCCTGGACTATTCAGTGTAGCTGTGGGGCTGTGGCTGGCTCAGCCATGGTAAGAGATTGTTTGAGAGCTCAAACAGCATCCCCAGCACTGGTGGTTGGGCATGGAGCAGGCAAGCTGGGTTCTTCACAGTGGTGTGTGAAGGGAAGGCAAGATGCAGCACCACAAGCTGAAACAAAAGAAGTTCAGGCTGGAGGTAAGGAGAAATCTTTTCCCCACAAAGGCAGCCTATCCATGGAGCAAAGCCCAGGGAAGGCTGGCTGTCTCCGAAAGTGGGTGGTTCAACATCCTGACTGTTCAAAGCCCTGACCAGCCTGGTCTGACACCATGGCTGAGCCTGCTCTCAGGCTGCAGACCTCCCCAAGAGACCTCCCTGTCAGCCTGAATTTTCTTGCAATCCTAGAGCCAAGCAAAATAATATTCTTGCAGCTACAAATGAATACAATCAGGAACCCAAGTTTCTTGAGATAACTATTCAGTAATGAACATGACTATTGAGTCATTACTACCTCCTGAAATAAAGCCATCAGAGAGCATAACCTCAGTCTCCTGAGCCCGAATTATTTGTCAGTTATACATGTATGAAAGCAGTAATAAGGTATTCTTCACCTTAGAAAACTTAATTCTTACTGGCCATATGATTTTTTCTGTTGTGAAAGTAAAGAGTAAACATAACCTCAATTGCTTCGCTGAATTAAGAACCTTAACAGTCAAGTCTATTCCATCTACTTTATCATTTCACCCATTCTGTATATCACATTTGAAAAAAAATCCCACAAAATAAAACAAAGCCAGTAAAAATTAGCTTTCTATAAATTAAGTACTCATCTTTATATATTGCTTCATAGGCAGGAGTAAGAAGGAAATTTATCTCATTTAAATCTCTTTGTGCAAATGTATCAGAAGTGAACATATAGTTCCCCTTCTCTTTTCACATTTATGCACATTTTTGTTCCCTTTCCACAGCAAGATCTTTTGAGAGTTTTTTGGTGATCAGCTGTTTCCATGTAACCATCACCTACTTTGAAACAGTATGTTCCTATTTTCTGTTTTGTAGGAAGTAAAAGATCAGTTAAGAGATGCTAATAAAAATAAGAGAGGAAGACAATATTTCTGAATATTTTTGTGTCATACAGTCATTAAAAAATGTCAAATTGGTAAACAGGAATTTTAGGCAGATAAATGAAGCATAAGATTAATTATAACAATTATTGGGGGAAATCCTGCTCTTAACAGATGTGTCCATTTGGATGGTGTGGTGAGCGAAAGCAAAGCAACTGGTTCCAGACACTTCTCTGGCAATAAAACCATCTTGCTGATGCAGGTTGGCTAGACTAGGAGGTATGCTACTGAGCGTAAAATACAGCACAAACTGGCAGAGATCCTGCTGTGTTATGCAGGATTAGGGCACGGATTCTTTCACCCTCTTTCTTTTGAAATCACCTGGCATAATTACACAGCAGAGAGCATAAAAGGATCTTTTTCCTGATGATTCTTGCAAGCACAGTAGGAGTGCTCATTCACACAAAATAAATCTCTTTGCAAAAAGCATAGAAACAGGATAGATCAGGTCTACAGATAGAGGTTCACCAGTTTACATCCATGGGAGATCAGCTATCTGCTTTAGAATGAAGAAGTGGGTTTAGATGACACTTGAATAATCTGAACTCACTAAGAACATTTTTAGAATGCACATGTAGGAAGAAATTTCAGTAGGTTCAGAACTATTGTTAATAATGGTACTGAAAGTGCATAATAATGTTGCTCTTACAGGAGGAATAAAAGTAATTTGATTAAGACTGAGAAATAAAGTGCAGGAAGAGCATGATTCCATTTGATAGATATTGATTTCATTTAGATTTGCTAAGTATGGTAATTGGGTGGGTGTTGTGAATAATATTAGAAGATGTGAATAACAAGGGCATGTGCTATAGATGTAATTTTAATGAATAGAAGAAGACTGAATTTTAATGACTAGAAGAAACTGAATAGAATCAAGAAAAAACACTTGTCATTTTCTCTTTTAGTTTAACCCTAGTATCCTGCATGTAAAGGTGAAGTTTAAAATGACATAAATAGAATTCTCAAAAACTTGAGTAAAGTGATAAATTGGGTCAGATCAATTTTTTTTTCTGGGGAAGAACGCTCTATTTCAGTATCTGCATATAGACCAGGTGCAGGCTAAAGGACCAAAAAAGCAAATGATACTTTTAATATCAACTACTGCCAAAATAATTTTTGCCAACACATATTGTGCTGAAATATAATGGCTTAACCTGTAAAATTTATGACAAAATTATCTTCCTTGAAATCATCAGGATTCTACAGATATAAAGAATTTTCCCATATGGTTTTAAGACAGAGTAAGTGCAAAGCAGGAGAAACTGGAACGGGGGTAGGTAGATGTTCATGTGGAAATGGATTAAAAACAGAATCATGGAATCACAGAATGGTTCAGGTTGTAAGGGACAACAGTGGGTTGTCCAGCCCAACCTCCCTGCTCAAGCAGGATCATCTCAGAGCACATTGCACAGGATTGTATCCAGACTGTTCTGGAAAATCTCCAGTGAGAAAGACTCCACAATCTCTCTAGGCAATCTGTTTCAGTACTCAGTCACTTAAGTCCTTCCTCTTCTTCAGGTGTGCATCAGTTTCTTCCTGTTGCCTCTTGTCCTATTGCCTGGCACCACTGAGAAGAGCCTGGATCCATCCTCTTGAAACCCTCTCTTCAAGAACTCTTGCACTTGAGGTCCCCTTTAAGTTGTCTCTTCTTGAGGCTGAACAGGCTCAACTCTCTCAGCCTTTCCTTGTAAGAGAGATGCTCCAGTACCTAATCATCATTCTTGCCCTCTACTAGACCCTGTGCAGGAGCAGGTTGTTGTTCACCAGCACCACCACATCCTTCTCCAGAGAGCTGAAGATTTCCAGAATGTTGGCCCTCAGCCTGTACTGGTGCACAGGGTTAATCCTTCAAGAAGAAATCTGTACTCAGCAGATCTTAGTGCTCACAGTGACCTTTTCAAGGATTGTTAATGCTTGAATACATATATAAATATATAATAGAAACATTCTATAAACATATAATATATAAAAATCACATATATAAATTTGGGAAAAAGTGAGGAATAAATCTGAGGGGTGAGCTCCCAAAAACCAAAAAACCACAAGCAACAACTTAACCTACCTGCAGATAGGAAAAGAAACTAGCTAATTTCAGTTATAAACCCCATTAATCTCTGCTTCATCACTGATATATAAATATAGCTACAAAATCTAGATGTAATACTCTTAACAAATGCGAAGGTGATATGTGTTTTCTTTGCAGCTGCTACATGCCAGTGATCATTATTTCTGTAAGACAATTGTATCTGCTCATATGAACATGAATCTGTCACCTGCACATGTAAGGATAAACATGTCCCTACATTCATTTAGAGAAGTTATTTGCCATTATGACATCCTTCTATTCAATTGCCACAAGACTTCTTAAAAATCTAATCTGGAAGAAAAGATACATAAATGAAAATGCATCTATGAATATTTTTAAAATGTAAAATCCATTTTTATGGTCACCACTACCTATTTGCTTCTCCTACACTATATCTTCATTTCTCAGAGAGATACCTTTCACTTGGTCTTCATGTCCATAACCTGTCAATACTACAGATTCCTATGAAAGGAGTAGTTCATATCCATATTGTATAGTTAATGTAGGCTTCAAGAAAACATCCTCAAGATCTTGTATAACTTATGGTAATCCTAATTTTAATCATTAGAATATAGTAATTTGATATAAGTATATAAGTAATTTGATATAAGTATATATAAGAATATAGTAAATGCTCACAAGGACTGGAATATCTATGCAATTATTTTTGAGGGGGGAAAATGCTTCCCATATTAACTTTTGTTTTCAATTACATTCTGAAAAGGTGAGACTAGTTTTTGTTTGAGCACACATGTATTTTAATGGAGTGCTAACCCTTTTTCATTAATTTACCAGATTCAAGCTATTATCTACAGGCTGCTCTAATATAATTTGTTATAGCTCTTTCACGTAAAATTTCACATAGAATTTCTGATGTGATTAATACAGTTAAAGCCAAAGGTGGCAACCATATCCAGTACAAGACCATTTCTCCTAGTTACCACAGTACTAATTCAATTTGTGATACTGAGATATAAAAAAATTAATAGTCCACTTATAAGAACTCTTTCCAACATATGAAGTGCATTTATGGAGTGTTCACCAAATCTAATGAGTAGTGCAAGCTGTACCATTACAATACAAATATATCGAGATACTCAGTAAATTGTGATTTTTTTCAAGAAAAGGAGAGAGACTATTGTTTACAGTCTATTTGGTCATATTTTGGATTATAACTATTTTCTGGATATAATGCATTTATATTTTTGAGACTAAACTCTACAATTCATTGCCTCTATCATTGACAATGAAGGTTCTTAACACAGAAGACTCTCTCTTTCACACAATGGATGAAACAAATTACCCTAATGAGTCTTTCTTTTCCTTGGCATTTTTGAGATGTGGTACTCTAATCATCATCATCATCATCATCATCATCATCATCATCATCATCATGAACAGCAGCTAGGATCTATGATGCAGTGAATTAAATCAGAACAATAAAATGATTTGATAATATCTCTCTCTACCCCAAATTAGAGATGCTGCATATTTTTTTCTGAAATCACCAAATTACACTGAAAAGTTACCGTGTCAATTGACTTAAAGTTAACAGATGTAAAAACAAGCAGTTTTCTCAGCATTGCAACAGACATAGAGAGGAGATACAGTGCAAAATCACCCAGCATTTGACACATTACGGGATAAGCTTTTCAGATATGTTGATAATAATTTCTGCACAAGAGTAGAAGGGATTTTAATTTTGAAACATTTACCATTTTTGCAAATAGGTGAAACTTGCTTATTATATTTGTAATATCTTTCCTATCAAGGATTTAGTGGTTCATGCTGAATAACGTACCTCACATTTGTATATGAATACTCTGCGTGTGTAGTGGTGCTGTCTCTTTATTTCTAAATATATTGACATATATTTTGATGATGACTGTGATGGAACTGTGTTGTACACAGGGTACTGTAGCAGATGAGTATAATATTTCCTGTCTGTTTTTAAGTGATTTAACAAGAAAATAAAGAAAATAAAGAA
>VXAZ01002130.1:111527-158026 GCA_013399875.1 Gymnorhina tibicen | reverse complement strand
CCGATCCCAGCCGGGCTGAGGGGGTGAATCCCGAGCCCAGCCGGGCTGAGGGGGTGAATCCCGATCCCAGTTGGGCTGAGGGGGTGAATCCCGATCCCAGCCGGGCTCAGGGGGTGAATCCCAACACCGGGATGGCCGCAGGACACAGGGAGAGCCGTTCCACCTCCCGTGTGAGAATGGCTGGGGACGGGGGAGGGAAGGTGCCACCCGGCCCTGAAGCTGAGCCAGCGCGGCCACCCTGGGGCCTCTGGGGGCCACTTTTCCCAGGGCGGAATTCCCGGCGGACACAGCTCCCGCTCCGTGCCAGGCGGGGAGGGGCTGCAACCGCGGCCCCCCCGCCCCGGGCAGGGCAGGGCAGGGCAGGGCAGGGCGAGCCCCGCTCCCCTGGGCAGGCTCGGCTCCCGGGGCGGGGCCGGGCTCAGGTGTTCCGTGCGTGCCCGGATTGGGCCGGGAGAGCGCAGCCTGGCCTTATACGGGCACGGAGCGGCGCCGGCCGCTCCCCCGGCGTGGGCCGATGGGGCCGGGCTCGCTCCCTCCCTCCCTCCTCCCGTCCCTGGACACAAGCCAGGGATCGGTTTGCAGCCGGCTCGGTGATTTGGGGCTCCCGGAGGGGTTTGGGCCCCCCGGGCCGTGGGGGCACCCAGGGTGGGGCTGGAGATCCTCTCGAGCCCGGGGAGAGGGACAGGGACAAATCCCTGCTGAGCCCTTCCCTGCTCGCTGAACTCCCTGCTCTGTGCTGGAGCATTTCATGAGGAAAATGAAATTATCCCCCCGAATTCCATCCTGGCTGAGGCTGCAGGTGAAAAGAGCCGGGAAACTGAGGCACAGTTTCGGCCGGGATGGTTCAGGAAAGGGAAACCCAACCCTTGTCTTTTTCCCTAAGTGGGGGATTCCTTTTCCCAGTGGCCGATTTCTTGGGGAGAGCCACTTCCATCCCTGGAAACGGTTGTGCCAGGCTTGGAGAGGGCCCGGAGCATCCATCTTCCTCCTTCTGCTCCACTGGAGTCACTCCAGGTGTTGGCTGGAACAGGGGGAGCAGCTGGGGGAGAACTGGGACGGGCAGAATAAGCTGGGTTTGGCTCCAGGCCATCCATTCCCCATCCCAGGAGGTTTCCATCTCCCTTCCCACACGTGGGGGGATTTCTGCTCCCCTCTGGTGCTGAGCAGGAGCTCGGCTGGTGCCGGGTTTCTCCAGGCTCCAGGCCCTGGGAAGGACTGGGAAAAGGCCTGGCTGCTTCCAGACCGGGGTGCATCCCCAAATCCACTGGGGAAGGAAGGAGAGGTGGAAGAAGAACCAGGAATGCTCCCACCTGCAGCTGATTCCTGGGGAGCAGAGGGACTGAGAGCTGAGATTCCAGATGGAAAAAGGGTTTGTCCCCTGATAGAGATGTTTTGGGTGTGTTCCTGGAGGATTTGGCCCTTGGAGGATAAAAAAGTGGAGTCAGAAAGGATCCAGGGATATGCTGGAGAGAGACTGGCAGCACAAGCAGCCAGAGGCTGGTGTTACCCGGCCCCAGGGAGGGGAAGGTGACAGATCCATCCCCTCTCCAGGTGGGATCGGATAGAGGGATGAGCTCCTCGCCTTGGAGCTCTTTCACCTTCTCAGAGTGACTCCAGGTCTGGACGGGGGCAGCGAGTCTGGGTGCACTGGAACAGCCAGGCTGGATCACAGGAGTCATTCCCACCTGGATGGGAGTTCCTGGTGGGTGAGAAACCCCCCTTAGGATCACGGAATCACGGAATGGTTCAGGTGGGAGAGACCCTAAAGCCCATCCAGTGCCCCCCCTGCCACGGGCAGGGACAGGTCCCACCATGCCCGGCTGCTCCAAGCCCCGTCCAGCCTGGCCAGAGATGGGGCAGCCACAGCTGCTCTGGGCAGCAGGATCCCCTTTAGGATCCCCTTTAGGGTCCCCTTTAGGGTCCCCTCCGTGCCTCGCTCCTTGGGAGCCGTTTCCCGTCTCTGGAGGCCGGGCCTGTGGGAGAAAGCCGGGAATTGTCCGGGATTTGGGGCGGTGCTGCAGTGGCGTCACCTGCCCGGCAGAGGGAGCCCGGAGCTCGTTCCTGGCGGCTCCAGATGTGCGGATCCCTGGATGCGCTCCGGGAGCCGCTTCCCCGGGAGCCGCTCCCCCCTGTTCCCCGGGAGCCGCTCCCCCCTGTTCCCCGGGAGCCTCTTCCCCGGGAGCCTCTTCCCCCGGAGCCCCCCNCCCCGGGAGCCTCTTCCCCGGGAGCCGCTCCCCCTGTTCCCCGGGAGCTTCTTCCCCCTGTTCCCCGGGAGCCGCTCCCGGCCGTGCCCGGCCCCCGGCCCTGCGCACCCCCAGCCCCTGCAGCCGGGGCCGCTCCGCTGCCTCTTCCCGAACCCCCCCCGGCCCCGCTCCCAGCCCCCGCACTGATCCGTGCCCGGGATTTGCCCCTGGGATGTGTCACGCCCGAGACCTCCAGGACATCTGACGTGTCCGGTCCTGGGGAGGCTCCAGGCAGGGCCGGGATCATCCCTGGGAGCGGCTGGCGCTGATACGGCGTCGCCTGGAGGAGGCTCTGCCGTGGATTCCAGAGGGGCCTGGCAGATAAGAGGGATAAACACCCCTTGATCCCACAGAGCCCCTCAGCAGCTCCCAAATCCCCGTCGGGAATGTGCCCTGGCACCCCAGGGGTGACCGACTGAAGGGGATCACTGGAATCGGCCATAAAGCACCATTACTGAGCCATGAATGGGGGAATGCTGTTAATTACCCCATTTATTCTCATTTATTAATTACCCTCCCTAACCCTGGTTTTCCCAGCGATCCTCAGGCCCTGATCCATTTTTCACACGGATCTGAGAAGGTGAGCACCCTCTAACCATCCCACAACCATCCCTTTTTCCATAAAACCTGAGCTTTTCCATCAACCCCACTGCCCCTGCCCAAATTCAGGATCCTTTGAGTTCTTAGGAATTTTTAGGGAGCAGCCAGGTGGGATTTTGTGGCATTTTGAGCCAAAACCCAGGACGTGACAGTCCTGGCACTTTCTGGGGCTGCCCCTCACCACTGCATCCTTCTCTGTTTCCCCCTTTTTTTCCCCATTCTATCCCTCAAAAAAGGTAAATCCGATGTATTTTACTCTGCATTGACAGCGCTGATCTGGACAACACGGGGGGTGCAGCCAGGACCTTTTCTGAAGGGCTGGGATGGGGATTTTTTTGGGGTCCTGAGCTGGTGGTGCTGCCTGGAACCTGCAGCAGTTCCCTGGGGAATTCACAGCTGGAACTGGGGCTGGTTGTGACTCTGGGATAAGAACAGCAACGGGAATTTGCCCTGAGGAAGAGGCTGGGCCATGGTGAGGGAGGGACGGGGCAGGATGGGTGTCCCAGAGCCGTGGGTCCTCCCGGGCAGAGCTCAGCTCCCGTCAGCGGAGGGCAGGAATTCTGCCGGATGGACGCGTTCCCTGGCGCCCTCGGGACCGGTCGGTGGGAAGCGAGGCTGGGAGCAGCGGGCAGGGGGTGCTGAGCTGGCTCTGTCCCGCCCCTGTCCCAGAACGGGCACCTGGGTCCGGGAACGCGGCCAGAATCCCAAACCAGCCCTTTCATCCCCTGCTGCGCCTCAGGGGTCTCTCCCAGCCCCGTAGGTGGTGAAGGCTCAGAGACAGCAAAAAATCCCCAAAACCTAGCGTCGGGGAGGAAAAGCAGCGGGAAGGTCTCAGCTGAGCCCCCCCGGCCTCCAGATCCCCCAGTCTGGGTGTCCCCGGCTCCCACTCCGGCCTCATCCCAGACAACACGAGCCCTGTTCTGCTCCCGCCCCGGGAACGGGGCTGCTCTGAGCAGACCCCGCTCTGCTCCTCTGCCTGGAAGGGCTTTTCCCAAGGGCTTTTCCCAGGGGCTCTGCAGGTTCCTGGCTCCAGAGGCAGCCCTGCACTAACCCTGCCCAACTGGGAGCAACTGGGAGCTGCCCAGAGACCCCCTCCCCATCCTGCCAGGGTGGGAAACCGGAGTTAACCCTTTCCTCTGCTCTGGAATGTCCTTCCCATCCTCTGTCTCCCATCCCCTGCCCTGGACCCAGAGAGCTGCTCCCAAATTTGGCTCCTCTGGCACCCTGGGGGCCCTGGGCTGCTTCGGATCTCCCAGGGAAGTCCCCAGGGGAACAGGGAGCATCTGTGATCCAAAAGGGCACCTCTGGAATGAGGGGCTGCAGGGAAGTTCATGTGCAAGGACCTGGCTGAGGTGTGCAGGAATTCCCCTTTGGAGAGGGGCAGGAGGAGTTTGGGAAGGGGAGACTGACCCCGAAGGGGCAGAGTGCCTCCCAGGTGAGCAGCAAACAGCAAAGTTGCTCCCAAATTTGGGTTCTCCGGCACCTCAGGAAACCTGGTCTGGTTTGGATCTCCCGGGGAAGTCCCTCTGGGGCTCAAGGAGCACCAGAAAACCCCAGTGATCCAAAAGGGCACCTCTGGAATGAGGGGCTGCAGGGAAATTGGGTGCCATGGGGTGCAGGAGTTCCCCTTTGGAGAGGGGCAGGAGGAGTTTGGGAAGGGGAGGCCGAGCGGTGCTGAGTGTGGTCCCCTCAATCCCCAAACCTGGTCCCCCAGGCCCTGGATCCCGCACCGAGGCTGCCCCTCCGTGCCCTCCATCCCTGGGAAGCAATTCCAGCCTCGCTCGGCCGCCAGAGCTCACCCGGAGCGCCTGGCGGGTCCGGCTGGGGAGGAGCTGCTGCTCCGGGGGCCTGGGGCGGGAAGCTGGAGGAAATCAGGGACAGGACACGATGGATCCGAGAGACAGAATTTATTGTAACAGCCAAACCCCGCGAGCCAGAGCCGTGCTTCCAATCCTACGGGGATGTGGGAACGGGGGCCCAGAATCCGGGAATTCGGGGGGGCTGCGTGGCAGTGGCTGGAGCCAGGAAGGAAAATTCTGCGGGGTTCTGGGTGGGGCTGTGCCGAGGCCGCAGCATCCCCTGCCTGTGGCCACGGGGCGCTTCCAGGGCTGGCTCCAGGAGCTCTGGAGCACGGGGATTGGGATTGGGATTGGCCGAGGGGGGCAGCCGGGTCAGGTACAAGCTGAGGTCAATAAATACAAAGGCACAGGAGATTTCCGGCTTCAGGCTGAAAGAGGGAGGATTTGGATTCGACCTAAGGACGGAATTCCTCCCTGTGAGGGTGGGGAGGCTCTGGAATGGATTTCCCAGAGCAGCTGTGGCTGCCCCTGGATCCCTGGCAGTGCCCAAGGCCAGGCTGGACGGGGCTGGGAGCAGCCTGGGACAGTGGGAGGTGTCGGGGTGGGATGGGATGAGCTTTGAGCCCCCTCCCAGCCCAACCCGGGCTGCTCCCAGGGCAGTTAAATAGGAACCAATATCCCAGTTTTAGGAGCTGGAACTGCTGTGCGGAGCCTGGAGAGAGGGAGGGATTACGGAAATCAGAGTTTTGAGGCATTTTAGCTTTGGTGGAGGAATGAGGGGCCCCCCAAAGGCAGGGAGACACCCCGAGGTGGCCAAGGATCCCCCAGGGTGTCACCAGATCTGTCAGTCAGGTGGCAGATCCATCCCTGGGGTTTTCCTCCCTCTCCCCCAGGCGGAAACCTGGACGGTGCCTTCCTTGGAAGCCCCGTCAGGGATCGCCCTGGGAGCAGGGAGAGGGTTTGGCAGCACCAGCGAAGGGACCGATGGCAGCTGCTACAGCTGGGCTGGGGACACTTCCCTCCTGCCGGGCACACGGCAGGGGGACTGCAAACCCCCTGGGCACGGAGCCCTGGAGAGGAAGGGGAAGGGAACGGGAGAGTCCCTGCAGTCCTGGGCTGGCTCCTGCTGTAACTGGGAACGGAGCTGTGAACTGGGATGGTGGAAAGACAAGGGAGGGCCTGGAGAGGATCCTCATCCTTCATCCCTCGGGTGCGGGCTGGAGCTCAGGAGTTCAGGAGGAAGAGCTTCCCAGGTGCCTTGGATCCGTGCTCATCCCGTTCTCTATGAACATTCCTCGGGGGCTCCAGAGCTGAGCTTGGGCCGGGTCCCGGTGTCCGGAGTCCCCGTCCCGTCCCGGGCTCTCCCGGGGCTCCCGGTGCCGCCTCCGCTCGGCTCCGAGCCCCGGGCAAACAGCCGGGAATGCCGCAGGGTGCTGGCAGACACTGGGAGGAGGGGGGAGGTTAAAACCCTTCTGTCATTCCCCGAGCTCCCGGTCGGAGGGATCGAGGCACTTACGGGGCTTCGGCCGGGAGTGGACAGCGCTGATGACGGTGGGAATGGGCTGCTCCATGCTGGGAAGGGAAGGACAGCATGAGGACACGGCTCCAACTCTCCCAGAGGGGTGGGAAGGACTGGAATGGGGCCTGGGGCAGCTGGGATCGTGGCAGGACCGAGGGTGAGGCTGGACCAGGAAGGGCTTCCACAGCCCCTGGGCAAAGCACCCGGAGAAGGTCTGGAACCTCAGCCTGGGGAGTCTGAGGAGAACTTGGGAGCAAGGAATGGGACTGAACTGCTGGGAACCACCGGGATTTGTTCTTCTCTGGCCAAACCTTCAGTACCCGACTCAGAACTTGGGCTTTGGGCAAGCTGGGCTGTGGGAGCCGTCCCTGCCTGTGGCAGGGGGTGGGACCGGGGGGACCATCCCAGAGCATTCCATGACTCCATGATGTCTCCATCCCCCCAGGTGCATCCCTATCCCACCTGAGGAGGAGGAATCCTGGCTCACCTGCTCTCCTCCCCTTCCATGAGCTTCCTGTAGGTGAGGATCTCCACGTCCAGGGCCAGTTTGATGTTCATGAGCTCCTGGTACTCCCGGACCAGGTGAGCCACGTGCTCCCGGCTGCGCTGCAGGGCCTCCTCCAGCCCGGCCACCTTGGCCTTGGCGTCCCGGAGGGTCCCCTCCCCCTGCTCGCCAGCCTCGCGGATGTGCTCCTCCAGGTACAGGCACTGGGCGTGCGAGAGGGAGCGAGGGGGCTCGGGGAGGGAATTCCACCCCGTCCCGTTATCCCCCCAGGACACCCCTGTCCCGTTATCCTCCCCAGGACACCCCTGTCCCGTTGTTCCCCCCAGGATGCCCTTGTCCCATTATCCCCCCCCAGGACACCCCTGTCCCATTGTTCCTCCCAGGACACCCCTGTCCCCCAGGACACACCTGGCTCTTCTGGGACACAATGCAGGACCGCAGCTTCTGGATGCGGATGTTCAGGTCGGCGATTTCCCGCCGGCTGTCGAGGAGGTGCCCCCCGAAGGAGCCGGGCTGGGAGCTGCTGTCGGTGAGCTGTGGGGACAGGGAGCAGGGGTGCCCTGGGGTCACCTGCGCTGCTTGGGAACGATTTGGGGCTGGTTCCCGGCCTCTCTGGCTGTGGCTGTGCTGGGCTCACCTGGCCCCTGGGATCAGCCACGTTCCTGCTCTTTGGAGAGCTGGAAGGACGTTTCCATCTCCACTGGGAGATGTCAAGGATTTCTCCAGTGTGGAGAGCCCAGAGTAACAAAACCCTGGATTTACTGTCCGGAGCTGATCCGGGACAGCGCCTTGTCCCTCCCTCCATTCCCGGGTGCAGCGCATCCCTCCCATCCTGCTGATCCGGCCGTTTCCAGGCCTGTCCCTCCTGTCCCTTCCCGGCACGGAGCGGGGCTCTGGTACCTTCCTCCGGGTGAGCGCCTCGGCCTCTTCCCAGCTCCGCAGGGCCAGAGCCTCGTACTGGGCCCTGACGTCCTCCACGATCCTGCCCAGGTCCGGCCGGGAGCAGCTGTCGATGCCCAGCACCACGGAAATGTCCTTGATTTCCGTCAGCAGCGCCTCCAGCTCCTGCAGAGCCGCGGGACAACGGGAAAGAGAATGCGGAGCTGGGAACGCATGGAATGGCTTGGGTGGGAAGGACCCTCAAAGCTCATCCCATCCCACGTGCCATGGCAGGGACACCTCCCACTGTCCCAGGCTGCTCCCAGCCCCGTCCAGCCTGGCCTTGGGCACTGCCAGGGATCCAGGGGCATCCTCCGGGTCCATTCCAGGGCCTCCCCACCCTCGCAGGGAAGAACTCCTTCCCAGTATTGGGTCATATCCCAGATTCCCAGCAGTCAGAGAGAGCTGGGCCCTCCAGGTGGGCTGTGCTTGGCAGAACAGCTTCCATGTGGAGACTGGGAGAATTCCTAACGTTTCACTCCCTGGAGCTGGGAATCTGGTGTTGTTTGCTCCATAAAATCCAGACTCAGGTCAAGGTGGGGTTTGGGATCTTTGGATACAATCTGGTAAAAACCTGACAAAACGGTGCCTTTGGACCACTCCAGGAGCAGGGAGAATCCTGGATCCTTAAGGCTGGAAAAGACCTGTAGGATCACCAGATTCCAGCTGTTCCTCAGCGGGGCCAAGGCCACCCTGACCGTGTCCCCAGGTGCCACATCCACACGCTCCCTGGGCACTTCCAGGGATGGGGACCCCACCCCTGCCCTGGGCAGCCGTGCCAGGGCTGGACACCCCTTTCCAGGAAGGAATTTTCCCTGATCTCCAACCTAAACCTCCCCTGGCATTCCCTCTTGTCCAGCTGGTCGTTCCCCAGGAGCGGAGCTGGAGCCGATGATGGTGGCCCAAAATCCATCAGTATCCAGGATGGATGTGAGAGTTCTGGGAAAACAAAGGCAGCGTGGATCGCCCCACAGCCCGGCGAGGCTGGAAAATGCCCTCTGGGGCTGGAAAATGCCCTTTGAGGCTGGAAAATGCCCTTTCCAGGCTCTGCTGCGGGATCTCTTTGGGATGCCAGAGCCTGATTTACGGCTGCTCAGGGAACCAGGAGCCTGCCCTGGACACAGCCGTGGCTGGCAGAGCCGCTCCGCAGGAGCCCCCGGGATATTTGCTCTGGATTAGTCACAGCTGGAGAAAACAGAGCCCAGGCTGGAGAATTCCCCGCCCTGGGCCAGGAAGGGCCCCTGGATCCAGGTCTGTACCCAGGCTCGATCCGGAGCAGCTGCTCTTTATCTCCTGCTTTGCACCAGGAATTCCTTCTCCTCCTCCCCTTCCTTTGTTCCTCCCTTGGTGCTCGGGTCCCTTCGGAGCAGGAATTGTGCTCCTCGATTCCC
Source organism: Gymnorhina tibicen (assembly GCA_013399875.1). Lineage (NCBI taxonomy): Eukaryota > Metazoa > Chordata > Aves > Passeriformes > Artamidae > Gymnorhina > Gymnorhina tibicen. The sequence goes on along the minus strand of VXAZ01002130.1, from coordinate 149,030 downwards.
TTCCCTTCCCTGGCTGGGCACACAAAGGGCTCAGGGACGACACAGAAATAGCCCCAAAAAGCAGAGTGATCGGGAGATTTTATCCCACTGGTGTTTGATCCGTGAGTTTCTGCGTTAATCTTGGAGCAGGGGAGAAGATTTGTGTTTATTGGGAATACTGGATCATTGAGTGAATAAAAACCCCCAGACTGGTCATTCATTAATGAGAAATGAGGGGGGATTTTCTCCTCATTCATCCCAACAAGCAAAGCTTTCCTCCTCTTCCCTCCCCCGGGAATGTGCCTGTACCCGGTGTCATCCAACCCACAGAGAAGGTGAGACAGGAGAGGCTGGGGATGAGATTTTAACACGAACTGGGGGTTAAAAAACGCAGCTTTTTCTGGGACCCACGGGAAATGAGCTGGAGATCCTGGAGCACAGCCTGGAGCAGGGCCTGATTTCCAAAAATCTGGTCTAAAACTGCCTGGCACGAGGAATAATCTCATTTTAGAGCAGATCGGGCTCCCTGGGCAGTTGTGCTGGGAGGCAGCTCCTGCCTCTCCGTGCCTCAGTTTCCCACAAGGAATGTTCATATTCCTCCATCAGGCACTGTAATTGTTCAGATTGCTGGAATTTAGATAAATCCTGGGTGCTCCCACACTGCTGATCCTGCTGGATGATTTTCCAGGCCCTGGGTCAGTGCCTGGGGTCGGTTCTGAGGGAGGCCCTTCCCCCCAGCTGGAATCGTTCCCGACTGGGGACCCCTCGTTCTCCTGGGAAGGAGGAGGGTGGATGTGCTCCAGGGCATCCAGGGTCTCCAGGCGTGCTGGGTTTTGGGTTCTTCCCGGAGCCCGAACATTTGGCTCGCCAGGACCAAGGTCTGGGGCAAACCCAGTCCCTGGGAGCAGGAGCTGAGCCCCAACAGCCACTCCGGGATGGGGTTGGAATTCCGGGCTGTTCTGGGGCCGAAGGAACATCCTGGGCCAGCTCCAGTGCTGGTTGCAGTGGAGGGGAGGGATCAGCTCCTCAGGCCCCGCCGCAGCCACGGCGTGGCCGTGACACCCTGGCCAAGCTCCCGTGGGCGTGGAAATCCAGGATCCGTCCCCAAAATGCCGTGTTTCCCACGGCATCCCAGCCCTCTCCAGGTGTGCTCCCACCTGCTCATAGATGGTTTTCTTCAGCTCCAGCAGCTCCTGGAGCCCTTTGAGCTTCACCTCCAGCTCCGTGCGGTGCAAGGTGCTCACGTCCAGATCCTGCACGGATGGAAAGGGATCCTTTAGTCCATAACTGGATTTATAGCCAGTCATTCCCACCGCTCCCCCTCCCCAGGGAGTGCCCTGCTCGCTCCATCCCCGGGAATGTTCCAGGACACGTTGGACGGGGCTCCTTCCCACCCACCCCATGCCCGGATTGATCAGCCGGGACTGCTCTGCAGGGGGGAGGCTCCTTCGAGGCCCTTTTCCCTTTGTTTTGTGGGATTTGTTGGTGGGAGGCTCCGATTTGCTTTGCTCCCCACAAAAGGCTCCACTTCCTGAAAACTCGGGAGCCGTCCCTGGAAGTGGCCGGGAATGCCCTTCCCGGCGGAGTGTGCCACGGAAGACATGGAATTAGCCAGGATGGGTTTTTGAGGGGAACATTCCCTCTCTCCCCACACCCCTACCCGGCCCCCGGGCTGGGGGTTTAAAATCCCCAGATACAAAATCCTGGTCCCAGCGGATTCCCACCCCGGCTCCTGCTGGAGCCGGAGCTTTGCCCGGGGTTTGCCCAGGGCGTGGCCCCTCCGCAGGGAACAAAGCAAATCCTTCATCAATTCCAGCCCTTCCCAACCCTAACGGCACCCGGAGGGAACGCGGGCAGGAGGGGGCGGCCTGGGAAGGGTTTGGACCCCTCAGGCCAGGGAAATCCCGGGGTGCAGGGATGGGGATGGGGATGGCCTGACAGGAAATCCCAGGATGCAGGGATGGGGATGGCCTGACAGGAAATCCCGGGGTGCAGGGATGGGGATGGGGATGGCCTGACAGGAAATCCCAGGATGCAGGGATGGGGATGGCCTGACAGGAAATCCCAGGATGCAGGGATGGGGATGGGGATGCTCTGCCCGGGATGCAGGGATGGGGATGATCCCCAGGTGCTGCTGGGGGATTTTCAGGAGCCACTCCAGACTCCCCCTCCTGTGGAATTGGGACTGGTCCCCTCCCTGTCCTCCTCCAGACCTTGTTATCCCAAACCAGCTGAGCCTGGATCACCTCCAGGCCCTTCCCTGGCTGTGCAGGGCTGGGTAGAGCCAAGCCAGGTGGAGAATTCCCTTCCCTTCCCGCTGACCTTTTTGAGCTCCATGAAGGTGAATTCCATCCCGCTGCAGAGGCGAATTTCATCCTCGTACCTGCGGAGCGCCCAAAGCACGGGATCAACCACGGGGAAACTCAGGGACACTCAGGGTTGTCTCGAGACCCCCAGAGATCCAAACTCTCTGCTTTTCCTGGGATGTTCCCCCTCCTCGAGGCATCGTGGGCAGGCGTGAGGAGAAGCTGCCACGTTCCGGCTGCCCTGGAACACCAGGAGCACTTTGGGGATGAAGAATCCCAGAGCAGAGGGGAGGGAGCTTTAACTGGGATTTCACCTGGGGCCGGGCAGCCTCAGGTTCCTCACAAAGGCACGGGGTGGGGCGGGGGGGAATGGGCTCTGCCCAAACTCCCCAGTTTTCACCCCAAACCTTTTCCGTTCTGCTCACGTTTCCTCGGAGTTTCACTTCCAGCACTGGAGTCTTCCCAAGGGAGAAAACTCTGGCTTGTGACAATTCTGGACTGGTGGCATAACTCAGGCCGGGTGGTTCGTGAAGGAACACAGGAGTTCATGGAAAACTGCGCAGGGAGCGGAAGGAACCAAACCGGGATGGGGCGGAGCGCCGAGGATCCCGTGAGGAACGCGCCCCGCGGGTGTTTAAATCCAGGCGGGACGGGGCAGGGCCTGGCAGCACAGCCCCGCAATTAGGGGGAATTAGGGGGAATTAGGGAACGCTCCGACCCTCGCTGGCTCCTGGGACAGGGCTGTGGGGATCCCAGATCCCAGGGACCCAACCAGGAGAGCCACAGGGCCCAGCAGTGCTTGGTCAGAGCAGGCGAATGCTGGGATGGGGGTCGGTGTCCCTCGTGGGAATGCTGGGAATGTTGGGAATGCTGGGAATGTTGGATCAGAGCAGGCTGAGCTCTCAGGGAGGTCGCGGCTTCCCTGCTCTTCCCTGATCCCTCAGGCTCCTCTTAGCCTAAGGAGCACACGACATCCACGGAATCAGGGAATCACTACGGTTGGAAAAGCCCTTGGAAAGCATCGAGTCCAAGCGTTCCCCAGCACTGCCGCAGCCACCCCGACCATGTCCCCACATCCACACGGCTTTGGTGACCCCACCCCTGCCCTGAGCAGCCGTGCCTGCTCTGGAAAACCCTTTCCACGGAGGAAATTCTCCCAGTATCCAACCAAACCTCCCCTGGCACCGCCTGAGGCCGTTTCCCTGTCCCTGTTCCCTGGGAGCAGAGCCCGACCCCCCCCCCGCGGCCCCCGGGGGTGTGCGAAGCNGAGCCACAAGGGCCCCCCTGAGCCCCCTTTTCTCCAGGCTGAGCCCCTTTCCCAGCTCCCTCGGGAGTTCTGCAGACCCTTCCCCTGGGAATCAGCCCTTCCCCAGCCCTTCCCCAGCTCTGGACATGCTCCGGCCCCTCAGGGTCTCTCTTGGTGGAAGGGCCCCGAAGTGACCCCAATTCCAGACTTTCCGTGCTGCTTGGACACGTCACCGGATGGATCTGGGGGAGGCTGAGACCTTTGGGAACGAGGTAAAATGGGCTCTCCCCGCAGACTGGGGGCAGGACCATCGGGAATGCAGCCGTGTGCTGCTGTTTGGGGTCTGGTGCCTCCAGCCAGAAGGTCCTCGGGAGCCCAGAAGGTTTTTGGGAGCCTTCCCCGCTGTGTACGAAGTGTGGGAATGGGGAGCTGTGCCCGGGGCGGGGGAGCAGACGTTGGGAAAAGGGGGAAGTGGTGCTTAGGAGCTGCCCGGGAATGTCCAGAGCAGCTCCCTGGAGCTGCAGCTCCCTCACCGAGGGGGCCGTGAGGGCGGGGGCTGTGACAGTCACAGCTTTGGGCACTCCCGGGCTTCCTCCCGAGTCCCCCTCGGTGCTCTCAGCCCCCCTGGAACCCTCTCAGCCCCGCTGTGCCAGGACCAAGCTCAGTGCCTGTCTGCAGCCTTCCTCCCTTCCTCCTCCTCGCAGCTCAGCCCGGTCCCAGGGTGTCCCTGCGTGTCCCAGGGTGTCCCCACACGCTGGCCCCGGCCGAGCCCCGCTCCCGGCAGGGCAGAGCTGGCCCAGCCGGCCCAACGCGCTCCTGCCACGCTCCCAGGACCGTGACTCACCCGGGGCCGGAGCCGGAGCATTCCACAGGCACATCCCAGCGTTTATCTCCCGGGAGATAATCCCGGGGCACTGCAGGAGGGCAAATCCAGCCCTTCCTGCACTTAGGATACTTGAGACGGCGTCTGCTCGCCCCGGGCTCCTTCCACGGAGCAAAATCCAGGGAACCAGAGCTCAGGCAGGCTTAGTGCCCTCGTGGATGTGCCTGTCCCCTCTCCATCCCTCCATCCCTCCCTGCCTCTCCCTGTCCCCTCTCCANGTGCCCTCGTGGATGTGCCTGTCCCCTCTCCATCCCTCCTTGCCTGTCCCTGTCCCCTCTCCATCCATCCCTGCCTGTCCCTGGATGTGCCTGTCCCCTCTCCATCCCTCCATCCATCCCTGCCTGTCCCCTCTCCATCCCTCCATCCATCCCAGCTTTTGGAATTGCTGAGGAGCAGGTGGGAGTGTCCCAGTGAGTCCCATCCCGGTGGGTTTGGGAAGCAGTCCCTGGCTCGGGATGGAGTCAGGGACTCCCCCAGGCACATTTCCCATCCTGGAGGACTTTGGGCGTTCCCGTTTTCCATCCTGAGTGCCCCAGCCTGGCTGAGGGCATCACTTCAGTGGGAAATCCAACTGGTTCTTTGTTTTTCCTCCCCCAGAATTCCCTGGGGAAAAGAGACCTCCCAGATCCGCCTGGTTTGTGCAGAGATTTGCTCCAGAAATGCCCCTGGGCTGGGCCGGGGCTGGATGGGGCCTGGGAGTCCCCCACGAATTGCTTTTGAGGGATGGAGCATCCCAATCGTGCCTTATCCCACTCTCCAAGTCACTGGAAAAGTCACAAGAAATCTGGTGGGGAGAACTCTGGGGCCGCCTGTTCCTGGGAGCACCTGCATCCCTAAGAAATCAGGCCGGAAATCCCTGGAGTGCCGGGAGCTGGCAGTGCCTGAAGCAATTCCTGAGTGCAGATCTGAGCCCAGACTGCGGCTGCCCCATCCCCAGAGTGTCCCAGGCCAGGCTGGACGGGCTTGGAGCATCCTGGGACACTGGGAGGTGTCCCTGCCCATGGCAGGGTCCCTTCCCACCCAAACCAGTCTGGGATTCTGCTTCCCCGGGGCGTGCAGGGAGGGCCAGGGGCTCCAGGCAGGGATGGCAGGTCCTGACCTTTGTATTATCCAAACAAAGAGCAGGCAGGCACCTCCCACGAGGAATTTAGGAATTTTTAGGCACCGGGGTGTCACTTGAAGGACGCCAGGGAGGATAATTTCAGTGTAAGGTGAAGAATCAAAGTCCTGGTTCTTATTCCTGTCCAGTTCCTCACAACATTCCCTGTCCTTGGCACTGCTGAGGCCCCTGGAATGCTGGGGTTTGGGACCTCACAACATGAGAGGAGACCCTGAAGGGCTGGAGCGTGTCCAGAGATGGAAACGGAGCTGGGGAAGGGCTGGAGCAGCAGGGAAGGATCTGGAGAACTCCTGAGGGAGCTGGGAAAGGGGCGCAGCCTGGAGAAAAGGGGGCTCAGGAGGGACCCTCTGGCTCTGCACAACTCCCTGACAGGAGGGGGCAGCCGGGGGGGATTCAGGATCCGCTCCCAGGGACAAGGGAAAAACGGCCTCAAGTTCCACCAGAGGAGGTTTAGTTGGATATTTGGAAAAATTTCCATGGAAAGGGTTGTCCAGCCCCGGCACAGGCTGCCCAGGGAGTCCCCACCCCTGGAAGTGTCCAAAACCGTGTGGATGTGACACCTGGGGACATGGTCAGTAGTGACCACAGCGGCGGGGGGTCGATGGTTGGACCTGATGATCTCCAAGGGCTTTTCCAACCGGAATGACTCCACGATTCCAACCTGCTCTGAGCTGATTCCGGCATTTCACTGCTGTGTCTCCCTTAGAAGGAGCCGTCAGCCCTTCCCTGATTTGCAGCCACCCCGAGCAGGGCTTGAGGAGCCGGAGAATCCTTGGGCTGAGCTCCCTGGAGAGGGCACGGATCGTTCCTGCCCCACCTCGGGAGCGGGGCCGGGTCCCAGCAGGGATTTCTGTCCCTCGGCACCACCTTGGGCTGGGCAGTCCCGGGTGCCCCGGGAGCCTCCAGAGCTCTGGGAAGGTGCCGGTGTCACCGGGAGGGAAAGGAGCTCATTTGGGATTCTCCTGTGGGATGCAAATGAGCCCCATAATGAGGGAGGCATTGTCTGCTCCGGGACCGGGCATGGCCCAGCTGCTCCCTCTTATCTGCACATCTCGGAGCTCCCCAGAGATAAGAGGAGCTCCCCAGAGATAAGAGGCAGCTGCACCTCCCCCGACCTTCGGCTGCCTCCCTGTTCTCGGTCAGGACCATTTGGGGCACAATTCCGACCTTTTGGTCAAAGCAGAGTTTGGCAGAAATGCTTCGGGTGAAGGGGGAAAGGAGGGGATCCCACATTCATGGAACAGAATATTCCTTCTTTACAAAGGAATCCCTCCCTGTGATGGTGGGGAGGCCCTGGAATGGATTTCCCTGTGGCTGCCCCTGGATCCCTGGCAGTGCCCAGGGCCAGGCTGGACAGGGCTTCGAGGGGAAGGTGTCCCTGCCCGTAGCAGGGGTGGCACCGGATGATCCTTAAGGTCCTGCCTAAGCCATTCTGTGATGATGAATATCCCGAGCTGGAAGACACCCACAGGGATCATCAAATCCAACTCCTGGCCCTGCCAGGGACACCCCAAAATTCCCACCATGGAGCCAGGAGCGTTGTTTTCTGTACTGAGCAGCCTGGTCCAGAAATCACTTTGGGGACAAAGCTCTGGTTTGTGGTAACCGTGTGGAGAATAAACATTCCTGCTTCCGTGGCTGTCGCTCCCGCAGTGCCATCCCCTGAGCTGTTCTCTGGCACAGGCTCCTCTCAGACCCTGCTCTCCTCGGAATTTCATTGTCATGGCTTTGCTTTCACCCCTCGCTAACCAGGAAGAGGTTGTGATCCTAAGTTCTCAAATCCACCCTTCTGTGCACACCGAACTAGGAGTGTTTTCCTGGGAATCTCAGCGGGCTGAGTTCAATCAATCCCGCGCTGCTCCCTGTGCCCAGCTGAATCCCCCTGGATACGGACATGGATAGAGACACCTACTTGCTCCGGAAGGCGTCCATGGTGCTCAGGACCTTCTCCAGCTCCGACTCCAGGTTCTCCTGCTCGTAGCTGAGTGCCTTCATCTCCTGGTTCATTTTGCTCATGTACTGCTCGTAGATGGCCTTGATGTCTGAGTCCGAGTGGGAATTGTCCTGGTCCTTCAGGAAGTTCCACCTGGTCGTCAGGATCTTGTTCTGCTGCTCCAAGCTCTGGACCTACGGGAGAGGTTTCAGAGGTGTCAGTGACACCGAGAGCCACAGTCAAAGCCTGGCAGGGCAGGAGATGTTGGAGGCCTTCAGAGGAACTGCTGGAATCAGCAGATTTCCAGGGAAGAATGAGAAATCCCTTCAAAATTAGGCCTGAGGATGGGGGGTTATAGAATCATGGAATGGTTTGGGTTGGAAGGGACCTTGAAGATCAACCAGGTTCACCCCCTGGCACGAGGGACACCTCCCTCTTTTAGGGGACTTTCAGGGCTTTTACACATTACCCACTAATTAATTTCTCAGCAGAACACGGTGACATCAAAATAAACACGGTGACATCGGGATAAAGGAGTCACTGACCATAGGAATGGTCAGTTCTCTCCCCTCTCCATGTGACCATGGACTCCTGGAGAGCCCTCCAGGATCTCCAGATCCAGGTGCTGAGTCCAGTCCAACACGGCGAAGCCAAGGCTCCAGCCCAGGTCCCGCAGGGATGTCCGGGGTCAGCCAGGGGCAGATTTCCTACCCCAGAGAGCAGACAGAGAGGGAACCCTCTGGACTGCGAGGAGTTACAGCACGGAGAGGCTCAGGGAATGAATCAGGGTCCGGGTTTATTGCAGAGCAGCTCAGACAAAGCTCTGGAGAACATCCCAGGTAATTACAGACTCCAGGTGAGCTCCCTGTGCTGGCTCCGAGAGGACAACGCTGCCCTTCCACCGCCCGCCTTTGAGGAACCTGCTCCTCTTTCCCAATATTCCCAATCTCACCAGTAACGCTCCAAGTTTAACAGTTCTCATCTTCAAAGCTCTTGGCCAACTCCAATTAATTGGCTAATTGCTACCTCTGGGAGCAACCCCAGTCACGTTTTGGCTGGAGATGCCGGAGTTGCCTCCAAGTTTCCTGTGCTGCATCCCGGGATGACTCAGGGCCGATGCTGTGCCCGGGGCACTGGGAGCACTGGGGGCAGGAGCCGTCAGACCTCCGGCCTTGGGGTCCAAAGGAGAGGCAGAATTCCAGCTGCCAGCCCAGATGTGGCACCATCTTTCTCCAAATCCTTCTTGTCCGAACAGAGAGAGCAGCCAAGCAAAGCAAAGCCATCCCAGTGCTTGGGAGTTTCCAGCAGAAGGGATGGGAGTGCTGGGATGTTCCAGGTCGCACTCCTGGAGACCTCATTCTTCCTTCCTGGGATGGGAATGGATTCTGGCGGCTCTTGTTCCAAGCCCATCTCTGACCTTTAATTAATTCCTGACCTCCTTCCTAATCCTCAGCTGCTCCTTTTATCCCTCACATCCCTGCTCCCAAACCATCACTGGGCTGAATGGTTCCATCTTGGCTTCCAACATCTGCTTGGTGCTGGATGATCTTTAGGGTCCCTCCTGACCTGAACCATTCCATGACTCCTGCGATCTCCCCCTCAGTGGAAATCCTCCCCTGCAGAGCCTTTTAGCAGGAGTTTGCAGAGGGATCACCCAGCTTCGGCCTCATTCCCCGGAATTTCACGCCTGAACGCAGAAGTGGCCAAAGTTTGGTCCTCGCAGGCCTTCCCCTCTGGGCTGCTTGGGACAAAGGCAGGGCCTCAAACAGGGGCTCCAGGGCCCGGCTTTTCCCCGTCTTCTTTTCCATCTGTCTGGAAAATAAATCTGATCTGGAACAGCTGGAAAACCATCAGCACCAAACTCCTGTAGCCGTGCGGTCAATTATCCCTGGAATCACCCGCTGGGGATCGAGAACATCTGAATCCCTGATTAAAAAGCCAAGTTCTCTTTGACATGGAAGTGTCATTCCCTTCCTCTGGAATGAGGGCCTGGGGCAGGTGCCTGAAGTTGCCACTTGATGCAGCTCTTGAAGCCTTCAAAGGAGCTCAGGAGCTGCAGTCGGAGACCTTGGCCCAGGGGGTGTTTGTGTCCCTGAGCTCCCGGCCCAGGGGGTGTCCCTGTCCCGGGATCCACACAGATCAGGAGGTCGCCGGGTTGGGTTTGTTGGGAAACCTGGAACTCTCTCAGCTCTTCCCTCGCCGTTGTCAGGGAACAGGCCTGGCTCAGGCACACGGGGTTTTGTCCCTTTCCCTGCTCCGAGGGCCCAGCAAACCCCGACCTCTCCACCCAGACAGTCCGAATTCCAGCCTCCACCCCGCGGCTGTTCCCCACACCAGGCGTTCTCCGAGTTCTCAGTGCCACGATCTCGGAGAGGCCGCGAGAGCCCGGCCCGGGCCCTGCCGGCCACAACCGTCCCCCTTGGAGGGATGGCTGGAGATGTCCCCGCAGCCTCCTCCTCCTCCCAGTGGGAACTCGGGTCCTCGGAGAGTTAAAATGGATCAATCCCGGGCCGCTGGAGGCTGGCAGGGAGAGCTGCATGAAGCAACCCCGGAGATTACATCTGTTTACGGAGCAGGGCTCTGCAGGAACCTGCCTGCTCCGGGAGCTGTTTTCCTTGGAGAAACTTCTGCTTCTCCCGGTTTCACAGAGATGAAAGCAGCGCGTTCTTGGCCCCTCTCCTCAGAGCTCGCAGGCGGTGGGTGGGGGGTCTCCCCGGCCCTCCGCGCTGCGGGGCGGAGGTGGGGAAGAGTTTCCAGGGATGAGTTTCCAGGGATGAGCTCCCAGCTCTCTCCAGCAGCCGGAATCGGAGCTGCCGCCATAATCGGCGTCGCTGCCCGCGGCTGTGGGGCCGCTCCGGAGCCGAGGCCTCCTGCCCGCGGTGCCCGCACGGCCCCGCCAGGCACGGCCGCGCCGTCCCCGGGGATGCTGCCGCCCTCGTCAGCACGGAGCTCGGAAGGAACAACTAATTGGCGGTAATTAGCCGGCTGTTCCCAGCCCGGCCGGGGGTGGGCTGCAGGCCCCGGTGGCTCCCCGGGAGCCGGGGCAGCGCCTGGGCCCCCTCCCCACCCGCAGCCGGGAGCCGTCCCTACCTTCTCGATGAGGGTCACGAACCGGTTGTTGAGCACTTTGATGTCCTCCTTCTCCCGCTGCCGCACGGCCTGGAAGTCGGTGTCGATGTCCAGGCGCACGGGGGCCGGGAGCCGCCCGTCCCCGGCGAGCGGGGAGCGGCGCAGGCTGCCCGGGGAGCCGCGGCCGTCGCTGGCCACCGAGCCGGGGCCGTCGCTGGCCCCCCCGTCGGGGCTGCGGCGCTCCGGGGACGGGCTCCCGGCGGCTCTGCCGCGGCTCATCCTCGCCGGCAGCTCCGCGGAGCGCAGCGAGCCGCTGGAGAAGGCAGCGCACGGGTTGGTCATGGCCGGGGCTCCGGGGAGGGCAGGCGCAGGGAAGGCACCGGGAAAGCGGAGGGAAGGCACCGGGAAGGCACGGGGCAGGCAGAGGGAAGGAAGGGCCGGAGGTTCGCGGCGGCTCCGAGCGGGGAGAGCCGGGGGAGCCGCGCAGCCGGGCCGGGGCAATTCCCGTCTCCTGGGCTCGTGGGCTGGTAATGAATTCCAAGCACCTGTTCTGCGATGTTCATTAAACGGAGGAGGGTGGAACCCTTGATGGAAATCCAGATCAACCTGTTGGCTTTTTGTTTTGTTGTTGGGTTGTTTTTTTTTTTCCTTACTCCCTCCTCTGTCTGTTCCCTCCTTTCTTCAGGAGCTTGTTTGTGTGAGGAGGGCTCCGGCCCTCGCAGCAAAACCTAATCCTCCCAGGTAATTCCGGGCCCCAGCAGCTGCTTCCCTCATCCTTAAAAGGTGAGGAAAGGAATCGGGGGTGCCGGGCTTGGGAAGGACTGCTCCAGGCACAGCTCTGCACAGGGACTTGGCACACGGAGCTGGGATCAGCCCCTGGCTGCTTTCCAGCCCAAATCTGCAGGAAGGAAGAGTGATACTTTCTTTTTGGTAATATATGAGGGTTTAAAACCATAAAGAGTCTGAATGGGCTAAAGAAGGCGTTGGGAAGTGCATCCCAAGCTCGGTGTGGCTGGAGCTGCTCCTGCTCTGTCACCACATGGGCACAGCTCGGTGCTCCGAGTGTTTTAGGGAGGATAGGTCTGTTTTTAGGGGTGTTAGGTCTGGTTTTAGGGATGTTAGGTCTAGTTTATGGATGATAGGTCTGGTTTTAGGGAGGATAAATCTGTTTGTAGAAATGGTAGGTCTGGCTTTAGGGAAGATAGGGCTGGTTTAGGGAGGATAGGCCTGGTTTTGAGACCCCTGGGAGTGGGGTCCAAGAGTGCTGAGGTTATTCCCTCGTCTGGTCTGGCAGCACCGGAGACCCCCAAAACCTCTGGATCCCAAGGTGGATCTCAGGTGCCCAAGTCCATCTTTGACTGCCCCATTCCCCAAAAGCCATATAAAAGCTGGAGACACCAAAACCCTCTGAATTTCAGGGAGTTCTGGTGTCCCACCCTTAAATCCCTGCTTGGTACAAACCCACCCTGGACGTGGTTTCCTGCTGTGGCTCCGTTTCTCCTGTGGAGCTTGGGAAAGAAGAACTCCCATCTCTGCCTTGTTTTGTGGCATCCTTGGGGAGGGGGATGGTCTCCTCCGGCCACCCCGGTTTCCATTTTGTGGGAAAGCTGCTGCTTTGCTGCTCTGGTTCTGCCCCGCGCTGGAATTTCCCTGCCAAGGGAGGTGAGGGAAGGTGAGGTTGGATCTGGGACGTGCTCGGACAAGAAATGTCTGCTGAGGAGCTGCTGTAGTTTGGGAAGGACTTCCCAGGGAAGGGGGCCCCATTCCTGTGGGGCCGACCTTTCCTTCAGGTGGAACTGCAATATACTGCCAAGAACGGGGGGTTTTCCCGTCCCCATGGCCACCTTCCCAAAACGCCCTTTCCAGGGAAAATCCATCTGAGCACCCGGTCACTCGCTCAGCGGGTTCTTGGCAGGACTTCTCAGGGTAGCCCTGATGGTTTGTTTTAATGATTAATCCCGAGTTCCTGTCCGGAAGCAGCCAAAGCTCGTGGCTCCTGCTCGGTGGGTGAGGTTATCCCTTCCTCGTGGGCTTCTCCGATGGCTCCGTGGCTGCGGGCTTGGACGGGACCCCAGTGGGCATCAGCTCAGGGGTCACCCTTGGCCTTGGGGCTCCCGGTGGTGCTGAGGGCACTCGGGATGGCGCTGGGAAGGCTGGATCCCTCCGAGGGAAGCAGGTGCAGGCACAGCGAGGGCACTTTGGGGCAGGAGAGGCTGGGAGCAGTGTCTGCTCCGATCCTGGCGGGATGCTCCACGATCCCAGCTCATCCCACCTGTCTGAGCATCAGCCCCTGCTCCTTTCTCCTCCAGGGATCAATTCTTTCCCTCATCCTTTTTCCACAAAATGAAGTTTCCAGACCTAGGTCCAGCCCACGGGAACAACAGGTTTGGCTCAAAGAGCGTCTCCCAGAGCACAGCGGCCTGGGAAGCCTCTCCAGGTGATGGGATCCAAATGGATCTTGATGCCTTGTGATTCCCAGTTCCTACACAGCATCGTGTCCTGTGTCCCACATCCTCCCCATCCCTGGAAGTGTCCAAGGATAGGGCTTGGAACAACATGAACCAGCGGAAGGGGGTGGAATGGGATGAGCTTTGAGGTCCCATCCCACCCAAACCGTTCCAGGATTCCTTGATCAGATGCTGGAGATGGGCCCGAACCCCTCTGCCGCAGAAAGGTGCGGGAGGATGATGGTTCAGGGTGAAAGCTGCCCTTAACTCCTGGGAGAAGCAGCGTGGAACCCTATTTCTCACTGGGATCACCGGAGCCGCTCTGCTCCGAGAGGGGTGAGGCTTTTCCGGGTGCTGTGTCCTTGCAGCAGGATGGGTCTGATCTGCAGGGAAGGGGTTTGCAGGTGACGTGGGAGGTGTGGGAAGAGGACTCGGCCTCTCCTTTCAAGGCTGAAGCTCCTGCTGTCCCACCTGGTGAGCCGAGGGCCTGGGGGAGCCCTGTGGAGGGGGGCACGCTGGGGGACCCTGATTTCAGTGCCCCTGGTGCTGCTCCTGGGCATTTTTGGTGTTTGTAGGGAAGGATCCTGTGGCTCTGGGCTGGAGAAGGGAGGACCTGTCCCCAGCCCAGTGCCCGGTGCAGCTCCTGCCCCTCGCCGCTGCCCCTCTCTGCTGCCCCTGCTGCCCTCCCTGCCCCGGGGAGAGGCCGAGCTGACTCAGGCAGCTCCTGCCCTTCCTGATGTTCTCGGTGCTCCTCCTTGGCCAGGTATTTGGCTGGGTTTGGGATGGGCCGGTCCCCAGCACGGGGCTTTTCAGCCTTCCTGGCTGCACAGAAATCCTGCTGGAAAGGGACAGGGACAAAGGAAGGTGGGGATGAGGTGGAGAAGAGGATGAAAGGTCCAGTCCCATCTGGCTGGGCTGCTGTTCCCTGTGTGCTCCCAGCCTGCTGGGCTGGGATGCTGAGTGGTCCGGGTCTCCCGCTCTGGCTGGGTCACTCTGTGTGCAGTTGGTTGGGGGGCTGGGCACGGGGAGATTTAAACCATTCCCGGGAGCCTTGAAGGTGCTTCAGCCCCCTCAGGCAAACCTGGGGAAGCTGTGACCCTTCCCTGGGCACCTGGGGGTCACTGCCAGCACCTGGAACTCCCCTTCGGGGTCACTGGCTCAACGCGTGCCGGCAGAGTGGAATCGTTCCTTCGTCGAGGCTCCCCGGTAATCCGTGTTTATCAGTGAGGAGTGAACTGGGAATCAGCCCCGAGGGATCTGCGTGAGGAGGAGGAGCAGCGCTGAGGGAGCTCTGGAGGGAATGAGAGGGTCAGCAGGAGCCAGGTGATGGAGCTGCCTCTGGAATGGCAGGTGCCCCTGGAGTGGGAATTGCCCCGGAGTGGGAGCTGTGTCGGGCTGGTGACACACGGCCGGGAACGGCTGGGGCTGTGGCCAGCAGTGGGGCAGGGAACGGCCGGGGCTGTGGCCACAGGTGGGACAGGGAATGGCCAGGACTGTGGCCAGTGGTGGGACAGGGAACGGCCGGGACTGTGGCCACCAGTGGGGCAGGGAATGGCCAGGACTGTGGCCAGTGGTGGGACAGGGAACGGCCGGGACTGTGGCCACCAGTGGGGCAGGGAATGGCCAGGACTGTGGCCAGTGGTGGGACAGGGCAGAGCAGCTCCAGGTGCTGCTGCTGGAGCCTCCCCGAGGTCAGCTCAGGTTTAGAGAAACAGAAGAAGGAGAGGATTTCTTTTGTGACATGTGTGGTTTGGTTTGGTTTGGTTTGTTCAGTTTGGCCGCTGGCCCCGGGCTGGGCGGGGCAGGCATTTCCTGCTGCGCCGGGGGCCGGGCTGGGCTTGGAGCTTCCAGTTTGGGACTGAGCACTGCCCAGTTTGGGTTGGGGGTTTGAGACCCCCTTCCTTCGGTTCTGCTCTGTTCCCTCTCCGCAGGTCCCTCTGGAGAAGGGAAGGGGCCAGGCTGGGGATGTGTCCAGGCAGTGCCAGGGTGGGACAGAGGGGCTGAGGGAGGTCCCTGGCCCTCGAGGGACGGAGGGGACACTGCAGGGACAGGGAGTGGGCACGGAGGGGACACCGCTGCCCTCCCTCCCCCTCTCCCCTCCCCCCTGCTGGGATTGGGCTGTGGGGGCTGGGAACGGGAGAATTCCTTGCCAGACTGGGGGGTATTTGAGGACCCTGGTTTGGGGGGTGGCTGGGGGGAGCTCTGCCACCTTGCCAGGCTCCTTTCCATCCCTGCTCCTTCTCCCACTTCATTCTTCCTTCTCCTACCTTCACTTAATCCTTCTCCCCATTGCTCCTCTCTTTGCCTCTCCCCTCCCACCTCCTCTCCTCGTGTGGTGTGCCTGCCTAGAGCCACCCACATCTCTTCCCTCCTTTCTCCTGGAATCCCAAACCAGGCTCTGTCTGATTCTGGGTGAAACACGGGGAAGCTGAAACTCGGCCCCAAGCAGGCGTCAGAGCCCAGGAATGTCCCCGGGGCTGGCAGGGCCGGCCGGGACCTGCCCACGGCAGCTTCACTCCCGGGAGCGTTTCCCACTCAGCCGAGCTCTGGCTCACGGAGCTTCCAGGAAATTCTGGGTATTCAAAAAAACCCTGAACAGGGCTAAAGCCAGGGCTGGTGATGTCACCGTTCCTGCTGGGTGCTGCTGGCTCTGCCCACTGCTCCGAGGGGCTGGGGGCCGTGGCTGTGCCGGGGGATGGCGAAGCTGCTCTGGGTGCTGGAAGTGCCCCAGATCCTGCCGGGATCAAAGAATGGAGTCCTGGAATGGTTCGAGTGGGAAGGGACATTAAAGCCCATCCAGCGCCACCCCTGACAGCTCTGCAGGTGGGGTCTCACCTGAGCGGGGCAGAGGGGCAGACCCCCCCTGCTGCCCATGCTGGGGGTGCTGAGGGGGCTCTGCTTCATCTCCGAACCCTCTTTTCCTGCCTGAGATGGCCCCAAAGTCCAGGAATTGTCTTCCCAGAGCAGCTGTGGCTGCCCCTGGATCCCTGGCAGTGTCCAAGGCCAGGCTGGACGGGGCTTGGAGCACCCTGGGACAGTGGGAGGTGTCCCTGCCATGGCAGGGGTGGCACTGGATGGGCTTTAAGGGCCCTCCAACCCAAACCATTCCATGAATCTCCAGCTCTCTCTCTTGTCTGTCATCTCCACTCTGGGCTGTACTGGGAGCCGGGAGCTTCCCAGTTCCCTCTCCAGCCACCAGTCCTGTTACCTGGCCAATGGCTCCTCCTGTCCCGACATCCCGCTAAGAAAAGGAGCAGGACTGAGAGGCACAGGGAGGATTTGCAATCCTTGGTGTTTCCCAATCCCCACCGGAGCAAATGACTTCATTCCCTTCAACAGCGCCCAGAGCCAGCCCCGATCCCGACGGGCTCTTGTGTCACCTTAATGAGGCTTTTGTTTGCTCTGGCTGTCACTCCCAGGCTCTGGAGCACAAAGAAGGAGCTGCTGCTGCGGCTTCTGGGAGCCTCTGGCTCTTCCGGAGCTGTGGGAGGTTTAGGAGCCAGCTTTTTGCAGCAGGTTCTGTGCACGAAATACACTGGGATTGGGGTTTTTTGGGATGAAAAAAGGGCCTGTGACAGTTAGAAGGGGATCTGGGCTTGCATCCGGAGTTGCAGGAACATCCTCTCGCCCCAGTTCGGGGATCTGTGGTCAGAGCAATCCCAGCCCACGGCAGCTCCTCTCCCAAAATCTGTGCAGCAGGAGGAACTTCAGGGGTGGGATATCTCTGGGTGTGGGTTTTTTCCCACAAGCTGGGAGCAGAGGGTGGTGGGACTGGGAGAGGGGATGGTGCCACTGCTGGAGGCGGGAGCTGTGAGGGGACAAACCGAGGGACAATTTCCCGTGGGCGCAGGGTGGCAGCTCCTCAGCTGGAGAACCAGGCCCTCGTGCCTGCAGCTTCCCGGGCCACCGGCCCAGATCACCAGGAGAAAGGTCTGTTTTCTCCCGTTTTTCCCTGGCCACTTGTGGGAACTGGATCCACCTCCCACTCTTCCCCTCGTGCCACCAGAACCTTTGTGGCCGTGCAGAGCGGGTGTTTGGCCGTGGCCAAACCTCACCACAGCGTCCCTGGGGTGCCTCATCCTGCCTCCTAAATCGTGGAACTGTTGCGCTGGGAAAGACCTCCAGGATCAGCCTCGGACCCGATGCCCACAAACCCCTGTCCCCAAGTGCCATCCGCTCTCCCTTTGAACGCTTCCCGGGACGGGGCCTCCCCCCTGCCCCGGGCAGCTGTGCCGGGGCCGGGCAGCCTTTCCGTGGAGACGTTTCCCCAAATCCCCGGTGCCGCGGTGCAGCCCGGCCCTGCTCCGGGTCCGCGCTGGGATTCCTGCAGAGGGGCACTCGCGGGGCTGGGGGATCCCTGGAGCCGCTGCCCATCCCGAAGCGTCTCGGAGGGAGATCTGGCACCGAGCCCGTGCCCTGGGTGGGTTTGGAGCTTGGGATGCAGGCTCGGGATGCAGGCTCAGGCCCGAGCCGGCACCTGGAGGCAGAGCAGGAATCAGCAGGAATCTCCTCCTGCTCCGCTGCTCCCGGCCCCGTGGCTGTCCCCACGTGCGTGACGTGTGCCAGGGCCACCCTATAATCCCTGTGAAATCAGGGACCGGGGCTGAGTCATCCCGAGTTTTAACTCCTGGGCTCAGATTCTGAGGAGCTGAATCACACCCAGAGCACTCCGGGAACCGGGAGCTCATCCTGCCTCGGAGGGGCTGGTTTGCCCTTTTTTTGGGTGGGCGAAGCTCTTCCCTGCACTGCGGAGCTCTGGAGCCCGCGGAGTGCAGGAAGGGAACATCCTGAGCGTGGATTATGGGGTGGTTCGGGTGGGAAGAACCTCGAAGCCCATCCAGTGCCACCCCTGCCATGGCAGGGACACCTCCCCCTGTCCCAGGCTGCTCCCAGCCCCGTCCAGCCCGGCCTTGGGCACTGCCAGGGATCCAGAGGCAGCTGCAGCTCCTCGGGGCATCGCCGAGACCTGTTCTTTTCCCTGGCACTGTTTTCCCCGTCTCCTTTTCCTGCTGAGCCTCTCTCCTCCCGTGGGAGGTGCCGCAGGTGGAGCTCGAGGCCAGAGCTGGATTTGGGATGCAGGTGGGTGTGGGGAGGAGGGCTCCAGGTGTGGCCCCTGCTCCATGGAATGCTGGACCTGCTCATCCCTCCCCTCCCAGGGCGGCATCGATGTCCTCGGCAGTGTGGGCGGGTCCAGGGCAATTATCATCACAATTAAAATTGTAATTATTGTTGTCAGCGCTGAGTGCATTGATTAGGAGGGGCCTGAGACAGGCGGGCCCCACCCTCTGCTCCATCAGCGCCAGGGCTGGGCCCCGGCGGCTGCAATCCTGCCCTTTGCTCCCCCGTCCTCCCCGCTTCCAGGTCCCCACCTGGCAGAGGACCAAAGGAGGGAACGGCACCTTCCTTCTGGAAGCTTCCGACTCCGTCACCTTTGGGTTCAGTCTGGCCCTGGAGCAGCTCCTGCTGCTGAAATAAAAATGCTGAGATAAAATCCCTGGCTGGGGTGACAGCAGGGAAGGCTAGGATCCCAGATTTGGGAGCTCGGCTCTCCCTGGTCCTGCAGCTCCCGCAGGAGAGCCCCGCGAGCCGGATCGGCCCCTCGGAGGCAGGGATGGCCCCAGGATTACAGCAGCTGTAAAATCCTCGTAAAATGTTCCTTGTTTGCTCTGCTCCCGTGCCTCCGATGCAGACAGCGACTCACGGGGTGGAGGCTTCGCTCCTTCCCAGCCCCTCTGCTCTCCTGCCCCTTCTCCTGCCCCAGAGTGGGCTCTGGGCTCCCAGCCTGGAGCTGTTTTGGGAAGGTCCTTCAGCCTCCCACTGTGACCAGTCAAAGCTCTTAAACTCCTGAGGCTGCGCATAGGAAACGTCCCAGGTGAACAAACCCCGGGGTCATCCCTCGTCCTCCTGGACACGGGGGTGCCACCTCTGGAATTCTGGCTGGTCCTGTCCACCGTCTGGAGCAGGAGGACAGTTTGCCCTGAAAATGATGGAGTTTTTGCAAGATTCCAAGGAATTTTTGGAGCCACACGTTGGTGACGTGTCCCTCGGGGTGTGGGGAGTGAGGGAGGTGACACCAGTTCTCCTCCTGCCTCTCCCGTGTCCTTCCTGCAGGACGGTTTGTCTCCAAGTTCCTTTTCCACGTTATTTTTCTCCTTAGGAGAATTTATCGGGCAACAAATCCATTTGATCTTGCCAAAGATCCTGGAATTGCCCCCTGGAGGCAGAGGGTGAGGAGCAGCTCCATCCCCGTGTCCTCCCTGGGGTGAGGATGGTGCTGGATTCTGTGGGGGTTGTTGAGACCCCAAGTCCTTGCCCACAGTTCCCGCTGCCAAGGGCCGCACAAACGGGATTGGGATGGCTGCCGATGGGAACTGAGTGTTTTGAGGGCAGCGAGACCTTAATCCTTCCCGGATTTGGAAATGGGATCCACTGGTGGGGAGTGGCTTTGTGCCCCTGACTGCCCAAGGAGAGGAAGGATGGCTTTGGTAAGAGCGGTTTTTTGGGATGACTGCTGGGTCATCTCCCTCCTTGCTCCATTCCTTGCGCCGTCCCCTCCGGCCTGGGCAGGACTCGGGCCCCAGGGTCTGCAATAATCCTGAGCTCTGTCCTGGGCTTATTCCAGCTCCCGTAACCTGGGGGTCCCTCGGAGGGACCTCGCGGTTTCCATCTGCTCGGGAAAGGCCACGCGGGTTTGGGGCCCATGGGAGCAGGGGCACGGGAGGAGCTGCTCAGGCCCTGTGGGATCCCCGGAGGGACAAGTCCAGCCAGGGAGGGATGGGCACAGGGGACCCTCAGGGGTGGTCTGGGAGCAGCCTCCCCTTGGGAAGGGTTACCTGGAGAAATAGGGATGGAGAAAGGAGAATTTCCTAACGATTCTGTGTTTTGGGGCAGATCAGCCTGGATTGTGTCACTTCAGGAAAGACTCTGAGAGGCTGGAGCGAGTCCAGGGATGGGAACAGAGCTGGGGAAAGGGGCTGGAGCAGCAGGGAAGGGGCTGGAGAACTCCCGAGGGAGCTGGGAAAGGGGCTCAGCCTGGAGAAAAGGAGGCTCAGGGGGGCCCTTGTGGCTCTGCACAACTCCCGGGGCAGCCGGGGGGGTCGGGCTCTGCTCCCAGGGAACAGGGACAGGAGGAGAGGGAACGGCCTCAGGCTGGGCCAGGGGAGGCTCAGGGCGGGCACCAGCAGGAATTTCCCCATGGAAAGGGTGCTCAGGCCTTGGCAGGGGCTGCCCAGGGAGGTTTGGAGTGCCCATCTCTGGAGGTGTCCCAGGAAGGGCTGGACGTGGCACTCAGGGCTCTGGGCTGGGGACAGGGTGGGCATCGGGCACAGCTGGGACTCCCTGGGCTGGGAGGGCTTTTCCCTCCTCAGGGATCCCGGGATTCCGTGTGTTTGTAGCTCAGGGTGTCTGGACTCTGCTCTGCCCCCGGCAGGATCCGCGGGGTTTCCATCAGAGCAGCCCTTGGAGACCAGCAGCCTTTGTGAGGGGAGGGCAGGAGCTTTCCACCCGCTCCCGGACGTGTCCTTCCCAGAGAAGCTGAGCCCAGCGCTCCCAACGCCGGCAGTTTCACCCCGGCACTGAGAACTGAAGTTTTAAATTGTTTGTTTGTTTTTCCTTAAGGCTTTGGCTCTGGGAGGGACTCTCAACTTTCACGTCAAAATTATCCAGGTAATGATGATTATCCATAATTATAACTATATTTATCCGTATTCCTTCAGGATTTCTTGTAGTCACAAGGTCTTGTAATTAGGGGGAGAGGGGAAAAAACAGCTTTAGGCCCTTGTCCAATGAGCTGGAGAGGGGGAAAGTGCACAGCCGGGATACCAGGATACCTTCCCCATGCGTCAGGCCACGTTCCGGGGCCCAGGAAGGATCCCTGGGAAGGATCCCAGTCTGGGCTGGGCTTCCAGGTGTGTCCAGGAGCTCCTGGCGGTGGGCAGAGCAGTGGGGGTGGAAAAGCTCCTCTGGAAAGAGGGCAGGAGGAACGTGGGGCTCCATCCACGGGGGAAGGGCAGCCCCATCGCTGCGCTGAGCACAGGAAGGGCTGGGGGGAGAGATTCCAGCAGGAGCAGCTCCTTGGGGCATCCAGGCTGTTTGTAGAATCCTGGGAAAACCTGAGATAAAAGGGACCCACGAGGATCATTGATTCCAGCTCCCGACTCTGCACAGGACATCCCAGAATCCCCCCCGTCCCCAAATCCCAATCCTGGGAGCGTTGTCCAAAGGCTCCTGGGGCTCTGGCAGCCTCGGGGCCGTGCCCGTTCCCTGGGGAGCCTGGGCAGTGCCCAGCACCCTCTGGGTGAGGAACTTTTCCCAGTGTCCCCCCTGACCCTCCCCGGCGCAGCTCCGGCCGTGCCCTGGGTCTGTCCCTGCTGGTGACTGGTTTTGTGCTGTATCCAAGCATTTGGGATTTTGGCTGATAGCCCTCTTGGGCTGCAGCAAACAGGACAAGGGTGGGCAGCTCTGAGCTCCAGGAGCTGTTCCTCAGGGATGGATTTCGGGGCCAGCAGCTTCCAGGAGTGGCCAAGAGCCGAGCCCAGAACCTCCCAGCCTTAGCAGAGCGGGCAGAGCCAGAGGAGAGGTGAAATGCAGCTCCAGGAGGGAATTTGGAGCTTGAGGGAAGCCTTGGGAACACGGAGCTGGATCTGTCACCCCGGGCAAGCTGAGACAGTGCCCTGGGCACCCTGAGGGGCCTCAGGACTTAGGGAGAATACTGAATGGTTTAGGAAGGAATTCCTCCCTGTGAGGGTGGGGAGGCCCTGGAATGGATTTCCCAGAGCAGCTGGGGCTGCCCCTGGATCCCTGGCAGTGCCCAAGGCCAGGCTGGACGGGGCTTGGAGCAGCCTGGGATGGTGGGAGGTGTCCCTGCCCCTGGCAGGAGTGACACTGGGTGGGCTTTAATGTCCCTTCCCACCCAAACCACTCCACGGTTCCATGATCCCAGGATTCTGTTCATCCTGGTCCCTGTGATAATTCATTTTTGGCTTTTGCTGTGTTGCAGCAGGAGGAATTCCCAGATGAGGAGTTTCCTGGATGAGGAATTCCCGGATGAGGAGTTTCTGGAAGCCTTGGAGCCGTTCGGGTGAGCCCAGACCCGGCAGAGCCCTGATTCCTGGGCCGGTGCAGGGCTGGAAAAGTGGGGAGGAAAATGTGGTTTCCGTGTGTAAATCCAGGTGAAGCTGCAGCCTGAACAACCCAACGGCCTCTGCCAAAGGCTCTGGAGCAGGGACAGGCCATGGCAGGGAGCTCGGGTCCCCGGAAAAGGCGCTCCGTGGGCTGTGAGGATCTCGGCCGTTCCGTTTGTGTGGGATAAGGCCGGGAGAGCGGTGACTGGATGGTGGAAGCTGCCCCTGTCCCTGTCCCTGCCCCTGTCCCTGTTCCTGCCCCTGTCCCTGTCCGTGCTGGGGGATTGCCCTGGATAATCTCTGAGGTCCCTTCCGACCCAAACATTCCATGGTTCCCACCAACGGGGGGCCCCCACCGGCTCACAGGAGTCCCTGCAGTGCCTGGGGGGTGGCTGGGGCAGAACACGAAATCGGGCACCCATCAGAGGACATCCCGTGGGACACAGGCCCCGCGCGCCGGCAGGAGGGAGGCACCAACCTTTGGAACAGGCGATCCCTGCGGATCAGCAGCTGTTGCCAGGCTGGAAGGGGCACTCCCTGTCATCGAGGTCTGGGCTGGAGCTGCGTCATTCCATTGTCTTTATGGCCTAGTTACACGGGAAATGGGCCTGGAATCAGTAACGCCGTGATAAACGGCCACCTCATCCCGATAATCCGTGCACCGGATTGTACCTCCAGTCGTGGAGTATCCTGAGCTGGATCCCAAGGACCACCGAGGCCAGCTCCTGCCTGGTGACATCCGGCACCTGCCTTTGGGGTCCAGGAGAACTCCGGACCAGTCTCTAGTCACAGGAATTACGATGAGCAGGAAATTGTGATTAGTGAGGCTGCTTTGGTCCTGGGAGGGGGATCCGGGATCGCAGCGTGGGGAGATCTTCAGGGTCTTGGGGAAGGTGCTGCTGTGTTCCCATTGATTTTGGGTGGCTTTAGCAGGAATAAGAGCTTGGCAGTGCCACTGGGCGTCAGGAGAGTTCCTTTGGACATCATGAGGAATTTTTCCTTGGAAAGGATGGTCAGGCACTCCAGCGGGGGAGTCCCCGTCCCTGGATGTATCCAAGGAACGGCGATGTGGCACTCGGCGCTCTGGTGGGGATCGGTCACAGCTTGGACTCCATGATCCGGGAGGGCGTTTCCAACCTCCGTGATCCTGGGATCCTGGCAGCCCCAGGGCCCCATCCAGGAGGTCACCATCACCCAGAGCCTCCTGCCTCCCCTGAGCCTGGAGGCTGCTCCCAATATCCCGTATCCGTTCCCCAGCCATGAGCCCACGCAAGCACTGCGAGGTGTGGGGACAGGGGATGTGGGATCCGGGGCCAGAGCCCCGTGGATCAGGAATCACCCCAGGAACTGCACAGGGCCTGTGCAAACAGAACCTACGGGCGCTCCTGCTCCCAGACGCTTTCAATCCGAACACGGCAGTCCCGGCAGGCAGCAGGAGGGATCCCCTGGGATAACACAGGAGGCGTGGAAACCCCACCAGAACACGTTCCCAACACATAATTTCACTCACCTGCAAAGGTTTTCATCTTCCATGACTATATTTGATTTTGTTAAATATTTTTTTTTGGCACTTCCCAGCTGGAATTGCGAGCCCGGTTTATTTTCCCAAGGGTTCGTGGAGGGGTTGGTCGTTTGTGGGGGTTTGGCTGCTCTGGGAGCGTCGGAGCCAGCGCTGGGTGTGCAGGGCCAGGCGGGACGTGACTCCCAGCGTGGCAGGCAGGGGATTCGCTTCCCCAAAGAGTCGAAAGTGAGCTCGGTGCCACCAAACCCCAACCCCTGGGGTCACTCACCAGGGCTGGGAGGAATTTACCGGTCGGAGCGGTTGTGGAACGATCCCGGGTTGCCATGGAACAACAACACAACAAACCCTGGGACACCTCTGGTGGCCACGTCCTGCCCTGCCCCACCTGGCTGGGCTCGAGTGGGGAATGTCCACCTGGCGGGGGGAAGGGAGCAAGGCTGGGAACAGCAGGCAGGGGATGAGGCTTCCTTATCCCACCGGGACCACGCGTGGGGCAGGGAAGGAGGGCCGGGCTTTGGACGGAGACGGCTCACCCTCACCCAAATCCGGGGTGAAGTGCAGCTCCCCAGTGCCAAACTGGGATTCCTGGAGGCTGCTGGGAGCAGCTTTGGGATTCAGGTTGGGATTCACCTGCCTGGATTCACCTGCCCGGATTGCTCCTCCTGTGCCTCTCGTGTGTAGAAGTCCCAGTGTGCTGCAGTAAAACACCCGGAGCCGGGTGGGAGTTGTTCCCTGACCCTCAGTCCCACACTCAGCTTCCAGCCCTGTTTTCTGGGGACACCCCGGCGCTGCTCCGGGAGCAGCCTGTCCGTGTGAGGCTGGACACTGCCGTGTGTCCCGGCTGCGGATGGACGGAGTGACCCCCGTGCTGTCCCCCGGCCCCAGGGGAGGTGCAGGGCCTGTCTGGAACACTCCACTTCTTTTACACTCAGTGGGTTCTTTTTGTAATCCCAGGATCAATTAGGCTGGAAAAGACCTCTGAGATCACCGAGGCCAACCTGCGATGGGAGCCGAGCCAGGTGCAGGGCTGGCAGGAATCCCGCAGGAATCCTGCCCCATCTCTCTTCCTGGCTCGAATTCCCCCTTTTCCCTCTTTAAAAAGAGAATTTCCCATAGCAGCCGGGCTTCTCCTCTCCCCCCAGAGCAGGAGGGATGCATTCGGAGCAGGCTGAGTTTGCAGCCAGCCTTATCTCCCTCACCTGGGGACAGAAAAGCTGAAGGGTGACACTTTCAGGCCAGACTTTGAAATCTCCTGGGGAATTTACGACCTGATAGTCAAGAGCTGAGGCTCGCTAGGACTATTTGGAAATGGTGAAGACCCTAAAACCCAATTTTTTCCCTGCTTTTTTCTTCATAGACCCCCAAAATTCAAGCAGGGACCCAGAACGTTAAGCCAGGATTTTATTCCTGTCTCGGTTTGAGTGTGGACTAAATGTCGGGTGGGATGCAGCCCTCCTAACCCACCTCGGTTTTAAGGATTTATTTGAGGGATTAGCGGAGAGGGAAGGGCACACAGACCCCCCCCGGGCGGGCAGGCTGTGGGTGCCGCTGGCAGGGCCCGGGCAGTGCCCTGGCAGTGCCGTGGTTTATTTTAAACAGGCAGGACCTGGCGCCGCGGCCCCTTTATCAGCTTTGGACCGTGCCCAGGGGAGAACCCGCCTGCAGCACTTCCAAACCCGCGCGCGTTCCCCGTGTCCCCCCCGCTCGCCGCAGCCAGCCCCGGTCCGGGCACGGGGAGCCCGCAGGGAACGGGCGCGGGGCTCGGCGCTGGCCGCGCAGGTGGCGCGGAGCGGGGACACGGCGCCAGGTGCGCCCCGGCCCTTCCCCGCGGCCCGGCCCCGCTGCCGCCGGAGGGTGGGAATGCGGCCAGGCACACCCAGCTCCGAGCAGTAAAATGATCCCTGCTTTGCCCTTGGGCCAAGCCCAGCTTTTCTAACGGATAAAAGGGGAGGCAGCGGGAGCGCTCTCACTCCCCTGGGCTCCAGCGCAGCCTGCCCGAGCCGTGGAAGAGCGAGGGATCCGCACCGGCCCCTGCAGCACCATGTCCCGCTCCGTGACCTTCAGCTCCCGCTCGGCCGCCGGGCCGGCCCTGAGCCAGGTGCGGGTCAGCTCCGTGTCCTCCACCCGCAGCTCCGGCCTCGGCCGCGCCGGCGGCTTCGGCAGCGCCAGCCTCTACAGCCTGGGCTCCGCCGGCAAGAGGGTCTCGCTGGGCGGGGGCAGCTCCTTCAGCGTCCGCTCGGGGTACGGCTATGGGGGAGCGGGATTCGGGGGCAGCCTCAGCCCCGGCGGCATCCAGGAGGTCACCGTCAACCAGAGCCTCCTGACGCCCCTGAACCTGGAGATCGACTCCTCCATCCAGAGGGTCCGCAAGGAGGAGAAGGACCAGATCAAGACCCTGAACAACAAGTTCGCCTCCTTCATTGACAAGGTGAGGACTTGGGCTGGCTCAGAGCTCTGGGGGTGCTGAACAGCAGCTGGGACCCAAAACTGGTTTAATCACCAACGGGCTCGGGATCGGTCCTGGACAATGCGGTGGGATTTGCCCACTGCAATCAAATAATTCTTATTATTCGATGTGTTAAAGCCCTGCTGGCATCGCCAACAGAACAGGCATTTGCCCTGCTTGGGCTGCTTCTGCAGCCCTGATTTACCTGGGATGGCCCAAAGCACCCCAGCACCGAATCTGCGGAGGGAGAGGCTCCTGGAGGGAGTTGTCCCAGGACAGCAGCTGGAACCAGAGCCTGTCCCAGGACAGCAGATTGATCCAGAGCCCATCCCAGGACAGCAGCTGGAACCAGAGCCTGTCCGGGGACAGCAGATTGATCCAGAGCCTGTCCCAGGACAGCAGATTGATCCAGAGCCCATCCCAGGAGAGCAGCTGGAACCAGAGGCTGCCCTGGGTGTTTATGCTGCCCTGGCTCTCTTGCACTAATTAACCTTGTGTAAATCCCGCTCTGGCATCCCCAAAATGTGAGGAATCCAGCCCTGGAGTTGGAGCAATTGGAGGGTTTGAGGTCTGGGGCCGGTTTCTGTCAAGTGTCTGCTTTTCTTTAATTCGTGCAAAGCCGCAGTCACGAGCCAGGCCCCAGAGCAGCCCAGGCTCTTTGCCATGAGGGTCTCCGTGGCCCTCCTCCAGTGCTTCCCGTAACACCCAAATTCCTGGGACAGGATTCCCACCTGCAGCCCAGTCCTTCCATCCCCTGTGGTGCCAGCTCCCCTCTCTCCCACCGTCCCAAACGATCCCCGTGCTCCCTCCCAGGTGCGGTTCCTGGAGCAGCAGAACAAGATGCTGGAGACCAAGTGGAGCCTCCTCCAGGAGCAGAAGACGACGCGAAGCAACATCGCTCCCATGTTCGAGACCTACATCAGCAACCTGCGGCGGCAGCTGGACGGGCTCCTGGCGGACAAGGGGCGCCTCGAGGGAGAGCTCAAGAACATGCAGGACCTCGTGGAGGACTTCAAGACCAAGTAAAGTATCAGTGTCCCCCTGACGGGGTGGCGGAGCCGCCAGCGGGGCCGGTGGCTGGGCACGGATGTCCCCGGCTCCCCCGCCAGGGAGGGAGATGTTTTCTGGCCGGGAATGAGGTGTTTAGCCCAGGGAAGGTGCCTGGATTCTTCTCGCTCGTTGTTTCTGGCACCTTGTTCCTGCATGGGCCGGTGCCTCCAACCTCCTGGCTTTGCTTTGGGGCCTCCCCAGGGCTGGAAGTGGCGTTTTGGGGCCTTCTCAGGGCTGGAGGTGACATTCTGGGGCCTCCCTGGGGTTGGAGGTGGTGCTTTGGGGCCTCCCCGGGGTCAGACGTGGCTCTTCGGGGCGGCCGGAGCCCCGGGAGTTCCGCAGGAGCTCCGGGCTCGTTCCCTGGGCAGGGGAGGGAGCAGCTGCCCTGCAGCTCTGGGTGGCTTTTCAGTGTCACCTGGGAGGAGCCCCAGAAGAAAGGTGGCCTTTGTCCCAGCCCGGCCCGGCCCAGCCCAGCTGGGAAATGCCTCTGAGAAGGGAAGGGAAGAAGAATAGGACGGAGCTGGCAAACTGGATCAGGCAGGAACTGCAGACAAACAGCTGATAATCCCCAGGGTGTGTTTAGGGAGAGGCAATAGCCAGAGATTCCCAAGGAGCTGCTCGGGAATGATGCTGCCCCAGCCCTGCCCGGTGATTTTGTCTCCGTTATTTCATCCACAGTCGGCCTTGGAACCTCTGCAGGGAGCTGCTTTGCACCCAGAGGGATTAAACCCCAAAGTTTGGTTACATTTCCGATGGATTCAGTCCATGGACTCATGGATTTATTCCCTCAGCCTTCCATGGAAAGCCAAACTCTCTGTGTGCGGAGAGAAGGGAAGCAGGAATTAGGAGCAGAGGGAGTGAGGATGCAATAACTACAATGCAGAATCTGCTGCTCCCCATTTATTTGGAGAAAATCTCATTTATAAATGGAAAACCTAAACCGTGGTGTGCTCTGGGGGTGCCTGTGGCCTCTTTTACCTGGGTCTGGTTTCCACAGGAATTCCCAGGGGATATTTAGGGGAGGAAAGGCTCCAGGGATGAGACCCAGCCCCTCACTCAGGAATTGCAGTGGGAGAGGGATCGTGCTGCCCACGGGGCTCAGTGCCGAGGGGTGAGAGTGAACTGGGCTTCCACCGGGGCCTCGGGACAATATCGGATGATTTAGGAAGAAATTCCTCCCTGGGAGGGTGGGGAGGCCCTGGAATGGATTTCCCAGAGCAGCTGTGGCTGCCCCTGGATCCCTGGCAGTGTCCAGGGCCAGGCTGGGCTTGGAGCAGCCTGGGAGAGTGGGAGGTGTCCCTGCCCATGGCAGGGCTGGGAAGGGGATGGTCCCTACAAACCCAGATCATTCCATGATTCCACGGTTTACTGGCTCACTGACCCCAGGAAAGGAGGAATTTGATGATGCATGCTGGAAGAATTCGGTGTTTTTACCTCTCTCTGCCGATCCCTTGGGTGCAGAGGTGGCACCTCTGCGTCATTTCCCGGGATTTATTCCTCTGGAATAGCACTGGCAGCTCACTGACCTCCAAAGGGGCAACGTCCATCGATCCCGGTGCGGGCGGGCGCGGTTCCAGGTCGGAGCGGGAGGGAGGGGCAGGGAGGCCGGGAAGGCGAAGCAGCTCCTGCTTTGGAAGGCAAATTCCAGCTCTGGCCATGCAGGGCCCATGTAAATAAAGAGCCTTAACCTGGCAGCAGCAATTCCCAAACAGCCCAAGTGCCTCCCGCTCTGTTCCTGGGTGGCTTTCGGGATTCCCAGGTCCCCAGAGCAGCTTGGGGCTGGGTGTTTGGGCCGGGTGGGAGTGCACAGGCAGGCCCAGGTGGGCTCCAAGATCCAGGTTTGAAAATCAGTCCTGTAAAATCCACGGAGAGGGATTTTTATCTGCTGGAGGCCTTTGGGTGAACCCCTGGAGATTTCAGGCGAGCCCCTCATCTGAGGGTGGACACCTAAAGAGGGGGAGTCAGCAAGACTGGAATTTGGTGAGGCTTTGGAGAAGAATGAGGGGAATTGATCACCTTTGGCTCTTCCCAGAACAGTGCTGTGTGTTCAACACCTGCAAAATGTTCCCACCAGTGTGAGACGGGGAAGTGCAGAGTGGAAGCAGCTCCAGCAGGTGCTGGCATCAGCCCAGAGGAGTTTGTGGGATCTGTTTGTGTCTCTCCTGCTTTGTATTTGCTCCCTGAAGGATTGGTGACAAAGTGGGGGCACAGCCTGGGCCCTCCCCGAAGGAGGAGCGGGAGCAGGAATCTTCTGAAGCACAGGAATGTTCAGGATTATGGGAGAGCAGGGAGGGGATGCTCTCCGGGCGGTGGTGGTGGTGTGGAGCAGCTCATCCAGAGCGGAGCTGGGGCACCTCTGGCGCGCCAGCCTTGGGGAATTGCTGGGCTGGCTCCCAAGAAATGGAGCGACAGGGAAGAGAACTGGGATAACCTTTCACCGGGATGTTTTTCCTTTTATCCCAGCTCTAACTTCACAAAAATCCCTCTTTTTTTGGCAGGTACGAAGACGAGATCAACAAGCGCACGGCGGCGGAGAACGAGTTCGTGGTGCTCAAGAAGGTGAATGCCGTGGGTCAGGGAATCCTCACAGGGGCTGGGTGGGAAGGGACCTAAAGTCCATCCCATTCCCACTCCTGCCGTGGGCAGGGACGCCTTCCATGGGCCCAGGGTGCTCCAAGCCCCGTCCAGCTTCGGACACTTCCAGGGATGGGGCAGCCACGGCTCTTTCCTGGGACTGCTCACCAGCCCTTCCCCCGCTGCCCCAACTCGCAGTTTACTCTTTGCCCTGCTCACGGTTTACTCCAGCTCTGCTGGAGCTCTGAGGGGCAGAATTCCATCCCACACCTGCCAAAGGCAGCTCAGGGGAGGCCCTGAGGTCTCCACACACGCAGGGAAGAGGTGTTGGATCCCAGGGGTATCGGAGATGATGCCAGATCTTTCTTTGGGATCTTTCTTTGGCATCTTTCCCGAGGTCTCCGTGTCCAGCCTGACACTGAACTTGCGAGCAGGGATCCAGGGGATCCACAGGACTCTCAGGATCTGCACTCCAGCAGCGTTCAGTGCCCTGGGAGATGATCTGTAGGCCCGGGGGTGTCACTGGGACACCGGAGCTGGTTTGGGGAACTCTCCTTTGGAAGCCACCAGAGGCTGGGTGGGCTCAGACATCAAAGCTCCCCAATCTCAGTGGGTTGTTCCTTGTTTTTCCAGGATGTGGATGCTGCCTACATGAACAAGGTGGAGCTGGAGGCCAAGGTGGATGCGCTGACGGATGAGATCAACTTCCTGAGGGCTTTCCATGAGGCGGTGAGGATCCTCCTGCTCCTTCAGAGGGGGGGAACAGGGAATGCTGCCTGGGGAAATGAACGTGGGACAGGCGATGGATTCGCGGAGTCTTTCCTTCCATAAGCAAAACTGAGCCTGCAAGTGGAGTGGTTCCTCTGAATTCCCGTGCATTGTCACACGGATTTCTCCCTGCCTGGGATGTGGGATGGATGGACTGCAGACATAACAGGACAGACATTTTATTTGGGATGCTCTCTGTATGAAATCAGGAAAGTGAGTGGTTTGCAGGGACTTGGTGCTGTGTGAGAGGAACGAAGGAAAGCTGCTTGCCCCAGGCTCCTTCCTCCTCCCCGTTGCTCGCAAGATCAGGGGTTGCCTGAGCTGGACGCACATCTTTGGGAGAGGTGCTGGAATTTGGCCCCTCCAGGTTCTGCAGCCAGCTGGGCTGTTGTCTGAGGAATGGGGAAACAGTGGGATAAGCAGCCAAAGCAGGGGTAGGCAGCTCCAGCTCTGCTGTTGGTTGTTGCTCTGGGCTTTGCAAGGTTGGTTCCCTCCTAATTAATGATTATTTCGATGGAATTCTCCTTATCTGCCTCCCTTTCCCTTCTGTCCTTGGATTCTCTCATTAACTGGCTTCTAAGAGAGGGGCCCTGAAACCTCGCTGATTAATGGGCTTGGCTTCCCTGCAGGAACTTAACGAGCTGCAGGCCCAGATCTCCGACACCTCGGTGGTGCTGTCCATGGACAACAGCCGGAACCTGGACCTGGACAGCATCATCGCCGAGGTGAAGGCGCAGTACGAGGAGATCGCCAACCGGAGCCGCGCCGAGGCCGAGTCCTGGTACCAGAGCAAGGTGAGCTCTGGGAGGGGAGAAGGATCCAGGGAGACCTCGGAGCCCCTTCCAGCGCCTAAAGGGGCTCCAGGAGAGCTGGGGAGGGCCTGAAGTGATGAGACACAGGGAATGGCTTCCCACTGCCAGAGGGCAGGGATGATGGGATATTGGGTGGGAATTCCTCCCTGGGAGGGTGGGGAGGCCCTGGAATGGATTTCCCAGAGCAGCTGGGGCTGCCTCATCCCTGGAAGTGTCCAAGGCCAGGCTGGACAGGGCTTGGAGCAGCCTGGGAGAGTGGGAGATGTCCCTGCCATGGCAGGGGTGACACTGGATGGGCTTTAATGTCCGTTCCAAGCCAAACCAGCCCAGGATTCCCTGATCTCCAGCTCTGTCAGCACCTGTATCCCCCGTGCCAGGATTGGGGGGGGCTCTATCCCGCTCATTCCCTGCCACCCTGACCCTGCTGTGTCCCACTGC
Source organism: Gymnorhina tibicen (assembly GCA_013399875.1). Lineage (NCBI taxonomy): Eukaryota > Metazoa > Chordata > Aves > Passeriformes > Artamidae > Gymnorhina > Gymnorhina tibicen. The sequence goes on along the minus strand of VXAZ01002130.1, from coordinate 117,315 downwards.
TCCGTCCCAGTACGAGGCGCTGCAGGTGACGGCCGGGAAGCACGGGGACGACCTGAGGAACACCAAGAACGAGATCACGGAGATCAACAGGGCCATCCAGAGGATCCAGGGGGAGATCGAGAATGCCAAGGCCCAGGTGAGGAGCTGCCCCTCTCCTGCCCTTCTGGGATGTTAGGAGCGTGTCAGGGGTCTGGGTGTCACACAACACCTCGAACGCGGTGATTTCGGAGATCCTTCCCAACCTTCGCAATTCCAAGGTCTGTAAGAACCATTCCGGGGTGGCTGCACTGCTCATCCTGAGGGATTTCAGCTCTGCTGGGGGAGGAGCGCTGGGAGCAGGGCCAGGAAGGTGGATTTGGGGGAGGACGAGTGGAAACCGCCCCTGGAACACAGAGGGGCCCCCACACAATCCTCGTGCCCCGCTGTTCCTGGGATCATTGTCCACTCCCTTTTCCCAGCAGGGAACACCATCTTTGGGCACACACAGGGGCTCGGGGAGCTCTGTTTGCTTTCACTGGGGTTTTATCGCTTTATCAGGGCCGTGGCTGAGGCCTGGCCTGGAGCTCCCAGCGCTGCAGATAACCCCGGTGATTCATCCCGGATTATTTGGTTTCAGGGCAGGGAGGCTCTGGCACCAGCCAAGAGCTGCCCCGTGGACAATGGATGGGAGCACAAAGCCTCTTGGGAGCCCTTCCCGCCGAAAACAGCGGTTTGGGAGCTGTGGGGGCACAGCTGGAGGTTCCCTGGGGCCCCCCAGGGCTGGCCCTGGGGTGGGTCTGGGGGTTTGGTAGCTCCAGGTGTGCTCCAGCCCCCACCCGCCCACGGCTCGGTTGGCCAGAGGCTGCCCGGCTCTGAACAGGCTCTGGGGAAAGCAGGAGAGGAAACCTGAGCTTTCCTGAACCCCGAGGGATCTGTGGGATGTGGGGGCTGGGAGGCTGAGGATCACCTCAGCCAGTGGACAGGAACCTGGTCTTCCTTCTGGGAGAGCTGGGAAGGAGATGAGTTTCCATCTCCATCCAGCGCCCAAAAAACCGGGTGGGGAGGAAGTCCCAGGGATCCAGGCGGGCTCCAGATCCACGAAGAGGGGCTGGGCAGCAGAGCCAGAGGTTTGGGCACAGGATCCTCCTCCAGGGATCGGGAGCCCCCTGATGTGGCCGCTCTGTCCCCGCAGCGAGCGAAGCTGGAGGCGGCCGTGGCCGAGGCCGAGGAGCGCGGGGAGATGGCCCTCAAGGACGCCAGGGCCAAGCTGGAGGAACTGGAGGCCGCCCTGCAGAAAGCCAAGGCCGACATGGCCCGGCAGCTCCGGGAATACCAGGAGCTCATGAACGTCAAGCTGGCCCTGGACATTGAGATCGCGACCTACAGGAAGCTGCTGGAGGGCGAGGAGAGCAGGTGGGAACACGTGGGGGGTTGGTGAGCAAAGATTCCCCGTGTTCCCCCTGGAAGGATCCAGCCCTTTGCTCCCTTTGCCCGGGGACTCTGTGAGAGCCCAGTTCCCATTTCCACAAGGAAATGCAGACAAGGAAACCTTTGGAAAACTGAGTTCTGGTCCTGGAAACGCTTTGGCTGAAGAGCCAAACTGGCAAATTCTGGGGAAAAAAACCCGGGGAAAAGAAGCAAAGAAGGAAAAAAATGGTTTCCATCGTGTCCGATGCTGTGGCAGAACATTTCCAAGTGGAAATCCCCGTGGAGTTAGGACAGAACCTCTGTGCTCTGTCGCCCCTGCCATGGGAATAACAGAGCTGGGAAATGCAGGGCTGGAGCAAAGTCTGGGGGCCCAGGGGTCTTCCCTGGATTAGGTACAGCTGGAGTAGAAACTCCCTGCCTTTGTCCTCCTCCTCAACCCCCAGGCCCAAGGAAAGCCGAGTCTGATCCCTCCTCTTCCCTTCGTCTTTCCCAACAGGCTGGCCGGGGACGGAGTTGGCAGCGTCAACATCTGTGAGTGGATTTTGTTGTTTGTAGCGGTTCCACCTCGTTCTAAACCCACGGAAAAGGGGGCTCAGAGCGCCCCAGTTCAGCCCCTCCTTAGTGGGAGCACCCTGAGCCTCGGGCTGCATCCCGAGCTCAGCTCCGACTCATCCGGGTGGAATTGGACTTGGGGCAACACTGATCCTCCTTTCCCCCATTTTGATACGGCTGGAAAAGCACTGATGGGAAGGAAATGCATTCCCTGGGTTGGGAATCAGTGGTGGCAGAGGGTGTTTTTCCAGCTTGGGAAGTGTTGGATTCTCGCCTGGCCCAGACCTTGGGCAGGAGCTGCTCTCAGGGATGCTCCAAACCAGCGGCTCTAATTTTCAGCCACTTAATTCCTGCTGGGAACTGGGGAACCACGTTCCCACAGCTTTGGGGCACCGGGAGATGAGCTGAGGGCTTTGTGAAATGGGATTCTCCATGGATTTTCTAGGGGTTCTCCATGGGTTCTCCAAGCTCAGGGGATCCTGAGCCAGGTGGGGTGATGGAGTGAGGAGACAAGAAGGAAGGACTTTAAACTGAAAAAGGGAGCTTTAGATGGGATATCGGGAAGAAATTCTTCCCTGTGAGGGTGGGGAAGCCCTGGAATGGATTTCCAAGAAGATGCCCCATCCCTGGCAGTGCCCAAGGCCAGGCTGGTCGGGGCTTGGAGCAGCCTGGGACAGTGGGAGCCAAGGCAGGGGTGGCCCTGGATGGGCTTTAGGGTCCCTTCCCACCCAAACCATTCCATGGTTCCACGGGAGCCTTTCCCGAGGGTGCCCAGTGAGCTGGCTGCAGGATCCAGGTGCTCACGTTCCCTTTGCTCCTCTCCCATCCCAGCCGTGGTCAGCTCCAGTGGTGGGGGCGGATATTCCAGCGCCGGCGGGCTCCTGGGAGGAGGGATCGGAGGCGGCCTCAGCCTGGGATCGGGGATGGGCAGCGGAGCGCTCGGATTCTCCTCTGGAGGCTCCTCCAAGTCCTACACCATCACCACCACCTCGTCCAGCCGGAGAAGCGTCAGGAAGTAACTCCAAGGACGGAGCTCGGCGTTCCCAGCACCCGAGAGAGGGAAACCACGGAAAGAAAAGTCTTGGTGCCTTTTGCAGGATGAATTGGCTGCAAAACTCCTGCAGTGCTGAGGCCCTGCCCCTGCCCTGCCTGGGCTTGATCCTGCACTCCTGGGTTTGAACCAGCCCTCTGGGAGCAGGACCAAGCCTGTGGGGTGAAATTTATCCCGGGATGCAGGTGGGGTATCCCTGCTGTTACCCTTGTGCTTGGTACCCCCTGCTCCGGGCTGGATTTCACCCCTGGAAAGGCAAATCCCACATTTCTGCAAAAGACCAGAAGATCCTCTCCCTCCTGACAGGATTTGGAAGGCTCCAATCCCTCAGGCTCCTCAGCCCCTGCCCAGGGCTCGCCCTGGGTTGGGTTTTTTAAACATACCAGGAAGAAACCAGGTTTCCTTGTTTCCTCTGAGGCGGGCTCGGGGCTGGCGTTCAGCTTTCTCCTCTGGCTGAAGCTGTTCCTGACCGAAGGCAGCACAGATTGATTTCAGGCTCTTCGTAGCAAAATAACTCCTCAAGGGCCTCCCCCACCCTCTCCCTCTCCTTAAATGAAGCCCAAAGCTTGAGGGATCTAAAACTGCTTCATATTCCATGTGTCCCACTGAAATGGGAGATAAATTCCCTGTTTTTGGGTGTCTCTGTTTACCACTCCCTGTCTAAGGGTATTTAGTGATATCTGGAGTCTCCTGCAGCGAGGGTTCAGTTGATGCCCCATTCCAAAAGCTCCTTGTTCCTGCCAAAATGGGTCTTCAACCTGCCAGGGAAATTGTTACTCCAGTAGGAAGAGTTTTTAGGGAAATGACTCCAAGGACCTGCTCCCAGATTTTGTGCTGATGTTCAGCCCTGTCCTGGCAGTGTGGTTTGGGTTGGATTTTTATGCTTTTTGTGTCTCTCGTAAGTCCTTTTAATAAAAGTTTCCCTTTTAGCTGCACATCCAGTCTCAGCCAAGTTCTTTGTGCTGCCCTGGAAGCTCAGGAGCTCCGGAAAACATCCAGGGATCACCTTCCTGCCATGTCCAGAGCCCGCCCCAGCTCTGTCACCTGGAGCAGGCCCTGGGCAGGGGCAGGGTCTGGGGTTTGGGGTCTGCGTCTGGGGTTTGGGGTTTGCTGCCTGCACAGCTCATTCCGGGCTGGGTTGTGCCTGCCTGGGGTCTGGGCAGAGGGATGGGGGGAGGCTGTTCACAGTCATGGTTTGAGCTCAGGACTGAAATGGAATCTGGTTTTAATGGGAGGGAGGAGAGGGATTTCAGCCCTTCTCGCTCCTGGATTCCCTGGAAAAAACCAGCAAAAATCCTGAGCAGGGGAAAGACCCTTCTGTGTCCCAGGGAAATGTGGGGAGCTTTGTTTCCAGCTTTGCCACCGTCCCCTGCCCCTCTCCCAGCCCCGGCTCCCTCGTGGGAATGTTTGAGCCTCCTCGGAGCTGGGAGAGGGGATCTGGGTCACCCGGAACAAGGACACAATTCCCTGTGGGAGCTGGGCCCATCCCAGGGCAGGCTGTGCCTCTCCCAGCCCCGTCCAGCCCGGGGGGGGCAAACCCTGCCTGGAGCCGCAGCTCCGTGGAGCTGGGGCCGGAGGCTCTGGGGTCACCTGGGAATGCTGATTCCCCTGGGATGGGGGTGAATCCTCGATGGATCCTTCAGCTGCCTCTCACCCAGCGCCCCCCCGGCCCAGCACCCCCACCTGATCTGTTCTGAGCCAGTGTGGGGAGAAGGTGCCACCGTTTGTCATCCTCTGGGTGGCTTTGGGATACTCGCGGAGGAATTGTGGGTCTCCCTCTGCATTACCAGGGATTCCCAAGGGCTCCAGCGCTGCGCCTTGAATTTTGGGTGCCAGGACCTGGGACGGGCGGTTGGTCCGGGCAGCTGCAGGTGTCACCCCTGAGGGACGGGGACATCCCGAGGGACCTGGACAAGCTGGAGCAGCGCCCTGTGGGGATCTCCCGAGGTTCAGCACGGCCGAGGGCAGGGGCTGCCCCCGGGCCAGGGCGACCCCCGGGATGGATCCGGGGGGAGGAGCAGATGGAGCAGCCCTGGGAGAAGGACCTGGGGGTGCCGGGGGGTGAGAGCTGGACCTGCCCCAGCCCAGAGACCCCCGAGCCTGGGCTGAGCCCCAGCGTGGGCAGAGGGGAGGGGGGCTCTGCCCCTCTGCCCCGCTCAGGTGAGACCCCACCTGCAGAGCTGCCCCAGCCCTGGGACCAGCACAGGGAGGGCCTGGAGCTGCTGCAGAGAGCCCAGAGGAGACCACGGAGCTGCTCCAGGGCTGGAGCCCCTCTGGAGCCGGGCTGGGAGAGCTGGGGGTGCTCACCTGGAGAGGAGAAGGACCCAGGGAGAGCTCAGAGCCCCTTCCAGGGCCTGAAGGGGCTCCAAGAGAGCTGGAGAGGGACTGGGGACGAGGGATGGAGGGACAGGACACAGGGAATGGCTTCCCACTGCCAGAGGGCAGGGATGGGTGGGATGTTGGGAACCCTGCTCCAAGGTTGACTCGTGGAATTGTTAAGGTTTAAGATCATCGAGTCCTGGTTGAGGCTTTCATCTGATGCTTCAAAGGAATGAAATGGCCTGAAAGCAGCAGGGCCTGGGCTCAGCTCCCCTGGGCAGGGGGAGTGAGGTGGGAGAGAGGGAAACTCCCATCCTGGGAAGCCGAATTGATTTGATGAGGTTATGAAGGGCAGCACCGCAGCGAGGAACCTTTCCAGCCTCTTGCGGGAGATGGTGGGATTTGGTGCTCTTGTCCTCTTCCTGGGAAGTGGTGAGTGGGGTGGGGTGGGGTGGGATG
>VXAZ01002130.1:3370-111521 GCA_013399875.1 Gymnorhina tibicen | reverse complement strand
TGGGATGGGATGGGGGTTGGAGGTGCCTTTGCTGGGGGATCACCCCAATGAGCTGAGCAGGACCTGGTCAGGTCCTGGGACAAGGAGCTGCCTCCCGTCCCTCCCACCTCATTTTAATCCCTGCACTTGTGGGAATGGAAGCACTAGGGAACTACACCAAAGGGTCTGGTTTTAATGGGAGTGATGAGGGATTTTAGCCTTTCTTTCTCCTGGATTCCCCGGAAAAAATAGCAAAAATCTTCAGCGTGGAAAAGACCCTTTTGTGTCTCCATGCAAGGGGAAATGCGGGACTTTGTTCCCAGCTCTGCCATGATCCACAGGTCTTCCTGGACACCCTTCCCATGGGAGCGGCTGCTGCTCCTGCTGCTCAGATTCCACTGCTCCAACCCCAGCCCTGGTCCAGTGGGAATTTCTGGGTGCTGATCCTGGGGCGCTTCCAAATCCAGGCTTTGGGATGTAGGTGAGGCCTCTCTGGGAGTGGAAAGTGGCTGCAAAAGGCAGAGAAAAGGAATCCAGGAATTAGGAAATTCCCTGGAGAAGAGGCAGATTTTGGTAGGTGAATATCCCAACTTACAGGTGTTGATGGGAAGGCACCTTCGCCACAGAGCCTGTGGGGAGTGGGAAAAGGGTCACGTTATTTGTCTGTCTGCAAATTCCAACCCCTTTGGCTTCCAAAGGGAGCCTGATCCTGTATCCCACTGTCGGGACAGTGGGATTGGCTCCTGGGGGAGGGTTTGCAGCTCTGCTGGGCTGGATGGGATGAGCTCACCCATGCAGGGCTGCCTGGTGGATTCACAGCTCTGGGACAACTCCGTGCAGGAATTTTCCCTCCCAGCACACGGAACTCAAGCAGCTGAGAAGTCCTGGAGTCCTGTGCCCTGCCCGCTCTCCGTGCCCTCCAGCACCTCCCTGAAGGTGACAGTCTCCATGTCCAGGGCCAGCTTGAGGTCCCTCAGCTCCTGGAACTCACGGAGCTGCAGGGCCAGGTCAGCCTTGGCCTTTTCCAGAGCCGTTTCCAGCCCGGAGAGTTTGTCCTTTGCATCCATGACGGCGCTTTCCCCAAACTGCTCCATGCCGGCCACGGCAGCCCCGAGCTCGGCGCTCTGCAAGGAACGGGACGTGGCCGGTCCTGGCCATCAGGGCTGGCAGGAGCGGGGCTCTCACAGCCCTGGGTGCAGCTGAAGAGCCTTTGCGAGTTGCTCCAGCACCAGGAAAGGTGGCTGTGGAATTGTCGGGAGCAGCAAATCTGCCCACCCTGCAGAAATTCCCACACGTGGCTGTGCTCACCTGGCCCACGGTGTTCCTGATTTCTCCCTCCAGCCTCTGGACCATCTGTGCCAGCTCAGCTGTCCTGGATTTCGCCTCTCTCAAGCTCTCTGTGTTTCTGCCTGCGATGACTCAGCTCCTGCAACGAAAATCACGGCCATGGAATGGTTTGGGTTGGAAGCTCATCCTGTCCCTGCCATGGGCACGGACACCTCCCACTGTCCCAGGCTGCTCCAAGCCCTGTCCAGCCTGGCCCTGGGCACTGCCAGGGATCCAGAGGCAGCCACAGCTGCTCTGGGAAATCCATTCCAGGGCCTCATCAGCCTCACAGCCAGGAATTCCTGCCCAGTATCCCATCTATATCTTCCCTCCCTCTGCTTAAGGCCGTTCCTTGTCCCATAGACAAAACAGCTCAAAAGGTGTTGTTGCACATCCCAAAAACCCCTCTTGAGTTATACCAGAGCAGACCAGGGAGCAGGGGGTGTTTCTGTGGGGTTGAAGTTGATCTGAAGAGAGCTGGGCCCCACCCCACCCTTTCCAGGTGTTCTCTCCTCATTTCCCTGCCGGGCCGGGGCTCGTGCCCAGCTCCTGCGGGTGACGTCCCTGTGCCGAGCCCCGATGTCCTCGGTGGTTCCATCCCGGGGCGGGTCTCGGCTGTTGCCCCTCTGCAGGACCACAGAAGTGTCCGGGACCTGGGCCTGCAGCCGGTGGAGCTCCTGGTGGGGGCATGGGCTGTTCCTGCTGGGCACCCGGTCCAGCCCCAAACCGGTGCCACCCCCGCCGGGCCCCCCTCTGCGGTGACCATTTCACAGGGAGCCCTGGGTCACACCCTGTTCCCCCGGGATAACCAGCGTCTAAATCCAGCTGGGAAATGGGAATTGCTGCTGGAGCCCTGGAGAAGCTTCTCACGTCTTTGTGGAGCGTTCTCAGGAATTCACCCTCTTCTTTCAGCCTTCCCACCTCGGCTTCCAGCTCGGCTCTGTCCGAGAGAACTCTCTCTGTGTCCTGGAGACGCATTGGGGGTGGAAAGAGGAATTTTGGAGGGAGAGCAGGCTCAAGGCTGCCCTCAGGGTCGGTGCCGTGACCACGCTCCAGCTCCTGGGATTTGGGGTCTGACCGGAGTTTGAGCAAACCCAGCTTCTGCTTGTACTTGTTCCCCGTGCTGCCTTGGGGAACGGAGTCACCACAACCACCCGAAAACCCGAACCAGGAGGGGAAGGTTCAACCAGCGAGTCCCTTGCTCACCTTCCTTAGGACAAGCAGCTCCTCCTGGGCGTGTGTCCGCAGGCTCTGCTCGTCCCCGGACCTGCGTGGGAAAATGGGAGGTTTTGCTGGAGTTCAGCACAATTCCCTCTTTCTTTGAGTTCCTTCAGGCCACAAGTGAAACAAATGAAACTCTGATTTTTTCCCCTCTCCCCAGACGGTGTTTTGGGATACTCTGCTCTTGTTTTGTAGCCCATGGGAAAACAAACGTGTTTTCAGAGAGGTTTCTGCAGCAGAACTGCTTTTGTGTGACCTCAAACAGCTGCTGAACACTTGGAAATCTGAATTCCTGAGTCAGGAAGGAGGGAAAGCAAATGTGGAAGAGGGATACTCTGCTTCCTCCACGTGCCTGTAAATGTGGATGTTGCTTTCCGTACCGAGATCCTGGGAGACCTTTCCATCGTCTTCACCTCCACCATGGGAATCTACCGGAGGTGAATCTACTCCATCTCCACCTACGAGTTCTCTGGGAACTGGTTACTACCCCGAAAAGTCTGGTGTTTCTGCCTGTTAACAAATTTCAAGCAACATTTTGAGCCCTGAACTTGCATTTTTCTGGTTTTTGCTCACACTTTCTGGTTGGTTTCCAAACCCTGCTTTGCTGGTCTCGGGCCTGTTTGTAACTGGGCTCTGCTGCTCCTGAGGGCTCCCAGTTTCTCCCTCAAATTCCAGATACAAGCCCTGAGCACGGCCTTGATGCTGCTCTCACTGTGACTCTGCAGGATGCTCCACTTGGTCTCCAGCACCTTCTGCTGCTGCTCCAGGATCCAAACCTGAATCCCAGAAAAGAAACTGGGAAATGGGATGAGGATGGTGAAGATGATGGTGGAGGGTCTGGAGGGCCCACGTGAGGAGCAGCTGAGGTCACTTGGTGTGTCCATCTGGGGAAGAGGAGGCTGAGGGGGGACTCATCGGGGGCAGTGGCTTCATCCCGAGGGACAGCTCCCATCTCTGCTCTGGGAACCAGGGACAGGACCCAGGGAACGGCTGGAGCTGTGCCAGGGGAGGCTGAGGTTGGAGATCAGGGAAAGGTTCTTCCCCAGAGGGCGGTGGGGCACTGAACAGGCTCCTCAGGGAACGGGCACAGCCCCAAGGCTGCCAGAGCTCCAGGAATGTTTGGACAATGCCCTTGGGCATGGAGTGGGATTTTGGGGTGTCTGTGCAGGGCCAGGGGTTAGACTGGATGATCCCTGTGGATCTTTTCCCAGGGATGCCCTGGTAAGGTGCTTGTGGGAGCCAGTGCCAGCAGTGGGACGTGTTCCTGCTCTTGGCACACCCGGCAGTGTTTCCCAATCCAGCAGCTTTTGTTTGGGGGCACCTGTGTGGAAATGCACAAAAAAGCAAAGAAGTTCTCAAAACCGGCTCTGCAACAAATTTGGGCTGTGCTGAGAGGGGACTGGAGGGCAGCTGGAACTGGTTTTAGCTTGTTCCCTGCCCCAGTCAGGCCCGGGGGTCAGAGCAGCACTGCCCGGACACTGAGGCCTCGTAAACCCCAAGGTTCTCCCCTGGCAGCTTGTGCAAGTTCCCTCGGTGTCTCTAATGAGTTGTTCTGCCAGGATTCCGTGCCCTTTCTGTGCCCTTTCCGTGCCCCTTCCGTGCCCTTTCCATGCCCAACACCTCCCTTGGACTCCAGACCCTGGAAACTGGAGTTGGGGGATTCTCAGCTCACCTGGCCAAAGGGTGGAGGATTTCGTTGCTGAGGGTCTTGAGCTGCTCCTTCTCTTGGTACTTCACCGTCTGCACCCTGGGAGCGAGCTCAGGCCAGAGCAGCTGCTGGGGGGCGGTGCAGGGGCGATGGGGATGGGGGAGATGGAGATGGGGGACGATGGTGATGGGGGCGATGGGGATGGGGGCGATGGGGATGGGGGTGACGGTGATGGGGGCGATGGTGCAAGGCGGGATGGGGATGGGGGCGATGGGGATGGGGGTGACGGTGATGGGGGCGATGGTGCAAGGCGGGATGGGGATGGGGGCGATGGGGATGGGGGTGACGGTGATGGGGGCGATGGTGCAAGGCGGGATGGGGATGGGGGCGATGGGGATGGGGGTGACGGTGATGGGGGCGATGGTGCAAGGCGGGATGGGGATGGGGGCGATGGGGATGGGGGTGACGGTGATGGGGGCGATGGTGCAAGGCGGGATGGGGATGGGGGCGATGGGGATGGGGGTGACGGTGATGGAGGTGATGGTGCAAGGCGAGATGGGGATGGGGGCGATGGTGATCTTGGGAAGAGATAGGGTGAATTGAACTGCCGGCTGTGGGATGTGGCTGCAGAACGCCATGACAGGACAAGGAAGCTTGTCTCTGCCTGACCTTGGGGGAAGGAGGTGCCACACGGCAGAGCCCTGCGGAGAGGAGCCTGCGGGAGCTGCTGGACGGGCGGACAGCATGTGGACACATGCAGGGACACTGAGGAAGTGTGTTACTGACACAGCAACGTGTGATAGGGCGCTTAGTGAAAAATACCGTATAAGGAAATAGTGGGTCTTGAAGAAGTGTATAAAACCAGCTTGTTTCTGTAAATAACAATTCAGATTCCCTGCTGATCTGGGTCCGTGTCTCTGTCCTTCACCCACGGAGATGGGGACGCTCGTGCAGGGCTGGGGGCTCTGCCCAGCCTGGAACCGAAGTTGGCACCGCTGTGGCCGAACCCTGCTCTGGCTGCACCAAAACCGTGTCCCCGTCTTGGAGCAGGACAACTTCCACCAGGCCTTCTGGGCCCAGACCTTGGACCATCACAGCTTCATCTGCTGGAGCAGCCCAGAGCACCCCAGGGGCACAGAGCGGTGCTGAAACCCCACCAATTCCACGAAGAGCTGCAGAGGAAGAGACAAAATTCCCTTCGGCATGGCCGGAGCCGGTGCAGTAGGAGCAGCAGTGTTGGAGTGAGAGCTCCTCTGGACCCAGGCCCAGAGGAAAGCCAAAGCACGGGGGTTGAATTAAAACCTTTGGATAAGCTGAGATACATGAAGCCACACCAAAGTGAAACAGAAATACAGATTTTTAGCTTTTAGTAGCAATATACGCTAAGTGCTTTAAACATTGAAAAGCTGCAGCAAAGAGACCTCAAACACAGCTCTTACTGCAGCAGTGGTGCCTTTTCACAGAATTTCTCTGCTTTAGACAAAACACAGATGGAACTGCACTGCTCCCATTTTTTAGAGTGTTCACGTAAACAAGAAGAGCTGATAGAAGCAATATACACAAATCTGAGTAACACCTCTGTAAGGCTTGTGTGAGATTCACGACTGTTAGAATCAGACCAGGACAGGTTAAGAAAAGAGAAACTAGAATCGTGTGTTAATTTTATTGGTCAATTAACAAATATAACCCACACTTGTGTAAGTTTAGGGAAGAAGAAGAAGAAGAAGAAACTGTTTTCTGCTTGCTGTTTGCCTGCCGCTGCTGCTGCTGTTGCTGCTTGGCCTTATCCTGTAACCCCTTCGAGCTCTGCCTTCAGCAAACCGTGAGAGTACGAAATAGAGAACTTTAGCAGGACAGCAGCCTCCCCTGCTCTTTCACCCTCGGCCGAAAGGGAGGGTGTCCCATCAAAAGCTCAACACAGCAGGACATGGTGAGTGCTGGGAGAGGGGCTGGTGCTGGAAGCAGATTCCTGGGTGCAGTTCCCTCTGCAGGGCACCTTTTCCTTTTATTCGTGTGGAAAATGGGGCGGGGCTGCGCGAAACTTCCACAAAATGTTCGTGATGCAGAGAATGAGGACTCATTAACATTTCTCGTGCTTGGCAGCCAGAGCGGCACCTGCTCTGTCCCACTCAGCTCTGAGGAATGCTTTAGAGCCACAGGGGCCGTAGTTAGGCCTTGTGGAAGGACAACAAAAATTAGGGAACTTGGGTCAGGTGAATTATTTTCAGGTGAAAATTCCCCTTTTTTTACTGGTTGGGTGAACCGAAATTGAGACTTTGAAGGAGTAAAATGCTTTTTATGCAAGGAGATCCTAATTTTTTGCTGACCCTCTGCTTTCAAGAGAGAGATTTGAAGGGGAGCGTGACTCAACCAGCTGGTTCATAAAACTCTCAGCAATAAATGGGAATTTACTGGGAATTAATAAAAAGTCTGGCCATCAGGTTAAGGGTAAATGACCATTTTATTGCTGGTTCTACCTAGAAAAAGGTAGAACGCTGTGTTTTAATGCCAGGAAGCATCTGCAGGGCCAAATCTATTTCCCAAGGTGGTTTTCCTGCAGGTTGCTGGTCTGGGTGTTTTCCAGCGCATTCATTAATTTGAGGAAATTGATGATGAGTTGAAACCGAAACCAATGCCTGGAACATGGTGGCTTTTTCCAGACACTCACTGGCCAAACCCTTGGAAAAGCAGCATCTCCTCGTTCCTCACTTGAAGGTTGGTCCCACCCGGTGTGGGGCAGGGCCTTCCCCTCTTACCCTGTGCCCTCGTTGGGGCATTGGGATTGGGTTCTGCCTGCGGCTCCTGCGTGCGTTGGGTCCCTGGAAGGACCGGGTGGCGTTGGAGCCACGTTCCTGCGGGGAAGGGTGGTGTTTTGTAGGGAAAAGGTGACGTTCCAGATGAAGGGTTCGGTTTTGTTCCATGCGTTTCTTTCCTCTTCCCTGTCCCGCGGTTGGCTGGGATTGGAGCCACAATCCCCAGCTCTGTTGGAGGTATCTGGGAGCTCGTGGATGCTCCGGCTCCAGGGCTCTTGGACATCCCGAGGGGGTCTGGGCAGGAGAAGATCCTGAGTTAACCTCATGGTTCTCCTCAATCCTCGTGTTGCTCCAGACTTTGGTTGTATTTTGGGGCTCTGGCTGCAGCTCTTTCTCCACATTCTCATCCTCAGGAACTCCTGCTTTGGATGAGCCAACCAACACAGCCATGCCTGGGAGTGATTTGGGGCAGGAATCTGAGGGGCAGGAATCTGAGGGAGGGGCTGTGGGAGGAGGGGGCTGCAGGGGTCTGATCCCAGAGGAGAAGGGGGCAGTGGGTGAAGCTGCAGCTTCTCCAACACAGCAGGGAAAGGTGTTGGAAGTGTTGTCAAACAGACTCCAAAGAAACCCCAAACCTGAAATGTTTTGAATGAGTTAAGCCAAACAGAACTGTGGAATCATGGAATGGTTTGGGTTAGGAGGGACCTTAAAGCTCATCCTGTTCCACCCCTGCCATGGGCACCTTCCACTATCCCAGCTTACTCCAGGCCCCACCCAGCCTGGCCTTGGACACTTCCAGGGATGGGGAATGTTCCAGTTCATCTTGGCTGGGGGGGCGAAGGTGCCGGACACAGCCGTGGCTGACCCTGCGGCTGGATGAGACCAGAGGCTGCATAAAACCTCGTCTTCATTCATGGGAGGTCTCCCATTTGGGGAAAACCCTGGGGGTTTAGGATCTTATGACTGGAGAGGCATTTGGGTCCTCAAATGCCTGGATTAAGTGCTGGAAAGAGCTTTGGGAAGTGTCGCAGCCTGGGAAGTGTCACAGCCTGGGACGTGGGTCTGGGTGGGATGTGCTGCAGTTGCAGAGCTGATGGTCTCTGCTGTGTCCCCGCTGATGTGGCAGCTGCTGGTGGCTCCGTCACCGGCGGTACCAGACCCGTCACTCGTGCCCCGGTGGCTCACGAGCCTGAGAGGAGCAGCTCAGCCCAGTCCCGTCAGAACGGTCTTTACTGTTCCCATGCTCTGGAAGAGGCTTGGAAAACCACGACTCGGGATTGCGACGGACACCTCAGTGTCCTGGGTCATCCTTCCCTGGGCTCTGCTGCTTCCCTGTTCCAGGCAGGCTCTGGATCACCTCCTCAGTTCCAGTCTTTGTGCCCAAGGAGCTGCCGTCATTCCAGTGGTTCCTCTCGGTTCCTCACGTCAAGGAGAGCAGGAACACGAGGAATGCAAACAGAGTGAGGAGATGAGTCACTGATCAAACCCTCGGTGGGATTTTGGGGCTGCAGTCCCGCATCTGGAGCTTTAAGGCCAAACCTTTGTTTCTGGGGACACGAGTGACTCAGCAGCAGCAAGGAGTGGACAGAGGATGTGTCATACACAGGGAAACCCGGCAGGGCCTGGGAAAATCATCCTTTTAAAAGCCTTTTTAACACAAATTTGGAAATCTGAAGGATGGAGCCCTTGGCATCTCTCTTCCCCATCGGGCTGGAACAGATTCCTCGGGATCTTGCCCAAATAGCGCAGGAGTAACACCTTTGAAATCCGGGGCAATCGACGGACGTACGCTTGGAACACCAAAACCCTGTGGGATTTCGTGATGGGTTGTGGGAGCCCAGTTCCACAGAGGCCCTGGCAGGGAGGAAAAGCAAAGGAAAAGCCGTTGCCACTTTACAGAGGCTCCTCAGGGCCCCTGGATGAGGAATTCCACCTTGGCTTTCGGCTCGGCTTTGCTCACGGAGGCACAGTCTGTGTCCCGGAGCACATCGAGGGTTTGGGAAATGGAAAAGTGTTTAATGCCAGCAGATAATGAGGTTACAAACTCCCAGGGCGGCTCTCTTCAAGGACACACGTTTTCCTACGCTTTTAAAGCCTTTTACTCCCTTATCCTCTCAGGAAGATGACGAATGTCACTGGACACAGAGAGGAGAAGGAAGGGTTTGGGCCAGTGGGGGTGTCCAAACATCCTAAATGAACACACTCACCTGAAGTTGATCCATTTAAGGTGGGATTCTACTCTTTTTAATTAAATCTGCCCAAAAGTTGGCCTTTAGGTCCCTCTAGAGTCTCCGGAGAGGGAGAGGCCTCACCTTCCTTCTGACGGCATTGGCTGCTCTTCTCCCTAAAAGCCCGGAATAAATGTTGTGTTTGGTTCAAAGAACTCTGAGCACAACAAACTCCTCCTCTGCACAGGCCTGGGGGGTTGCTCCTCATACCTGCAAGGGGAGGGAATAACCATCACTTTGCTCCTCATTATTGAGCTTAAACACAGGCACATGCTGGGATCCTTGGGATTGTCCTGGGCAGGGCCTGGAGCTGAGCCAGATCATCCTTTGGGTCCCTTCCAGCTCAGGAAATTCCATGATTAAACAGGAACATTAATCTAATCCTCCTCTTCCACCTCCGAACGCCCAACCCCAGCAGCTGCTGACGGAAGTGACCCACGAGCACCCGGAGCAGGTCCTGATCCTCGTGCAGCCTTTGCCACCCAAAGCCAGCTGAGATCAGTTCCGCAGAGTGACACCTCTCACCACCTGCAGGAGAGTCTTCCCCGGGGAGCTGCTGCCAGGGCAACCAGACCTGGGCATTCTCTCAGCTGGAATTGTTGGGCAAATCCCTGTGAGCTTGGACTGTATGTGTATTTATTTTCCAGTGAAAGAGGTGGGTTCAGAGTGACAAAAATGCAGGAAAGGCAGGTAAAGCTTTCCCGGGGAAATGGAAGAGGTGATTTTCAGTCCCGTCCTTGCTGGAATATCAGCAGGGCTCTGTGCCATGGGTGGGAACACTCTTAACTCCTTTGGCTGCAATGGGATAAGGCTTAGCCCTGAAAATCCCTCTTCTAAAGGTGCTTTTATGTGATTTTCTTGGCATTCCCATGGCCTGGGAACATGTTCTGCTCCACGGAGGAGAAGTTCCTGCACGCAAACCCAAAAGGCACTAATGTTTTCGGGTGAAGCCGTGTGGGAGTTCTGTGAGTTGAGCACTTTTTTTGGGATCCAGCCTAAAAGGAGCTCAGAGAGCTCAATATTTTCCTGGTTGGGCCCTGGATGCCCGGGAGAGTTGGCATCTCCTGGGAAGTGGGAGGAGCGGGGTTGGCTCGTTGTCTCCGGGTGTTTAATTGCGGATCTGGGCTGATCTCGGCACCTCCAGCTGGGCTGACCCGGCCCAAACCTCGGCTCGGGAGCTTCTCCCTGCCCTGGAATCACATCCTTGGGAACTCCTGGCCCGGTGGCTCTGCCAGCTGCTCCAGAGAGGGGATGGAGATGAAGCCCAACTGCTTTCCTTCGTCTGGAGTGAGCCTTTCCAAAAGGATCCATGGGATCCATCTTCCTCGGTTTTAACAACCCCTCGGAGCATTCCTGCTCTTCTGCATCTCCGGGGGCTGCCTAAAGTGCTCCAGGGGCGGCAGCTTTTGACCCCAAACTGTGTTTCTGCTCTTTGGGGTGGCAGTGTTTGTGGCCAGGTGAAAGCAGCCCCACCTCCTGGGCTCTGCTGGCTGCTAAACGTGGAGAACCTCCCAGGGTGCTGCTTTGGGATCCCTCTCCCGGTGCTCCGATGTTCCCGCTCCTCCCAGGACAGAGACAGGGAGGAGATGGGAGGGCTCTGAGCAACAGCCGGCGATGAGGCCAAATCTTCTAAAAGTACTCTAAAATGACACTTGCAGGGGAATTCCGTGGTGGCACAGGAACCCCACACGGCTCATGGTTTGACTGCAGTTTATTGAAGAAATTTCATAAAATCCATATAAAAAGTTCAGCAGCAGCAGCAGAAAATGGGAGGAATGAGCCGGTTACTTTTTGGCACAGAATTTCCCAACCCTCTTCTTTGCCTCCCTCCCCTTTCCATAAAAAGAGAAGGGAAAATAAAAAAATAAAGAAGCTAAACCCGAATGTGCTAAACCAGAGATGTTTTTCTAAGTTGTGTAAAATTTATGGTTTGGGTTCAACAATTGTTGTTCCTTCTTTTCTTTTTTTTCCCTGCTGCGTTTCTGACCTGTCTGCAGCTTCTGGGAAGGGGAATGATTTTCTGCTGGGACACCTGTGGCTTACGTGGGTTTGTGCTTAAAATTATCCCTTCTGGGTGGGTGAGGAACTAATTGGGCATTAGAGAGAGCCCTTTCACCTGTGGAAAATGAAAGCTGAATTTTGGGATGTAGGATTGTAGAGCAGGAGAGCCCTGGAGTGAGCCAGCAATGCCAGAGGAACTGGGGGATGGAGGAACTGCCTGTGGGAAGACGTTTTGTTTTCAATTCCTTGAGAATTTGGGGAGTGAGGGAGGGGTAGCGGGGAGGGAGCACCATGGGCTCAACTCTCCTGGATTCCCGAGCAGGTGAAGGAACGGGCTCTGCTTCCATGGGCCAGATGTAAACCTAATTCTTGCGCCTCCTCTGGACGGGTACTGGGAAGGTGCTGGCTGAGCTCCGACGTTAATGAGATTTGTTAATGAGACTCGTTAATGAGACAGCTGATTAATCACTGACAAGCTGCAGTGGCCAGCTGGGGGAGGGCTGTGCAGGGGAATTGCTCGGACTGGGAGAGGGATCGCTCCCAAGCCGGGACGAGCGCTGGGACGGTTTTCCCTCAGTGGCGAGCGAGGGTTTGAGATGATTCCCGGCTCTGTGCTGGCAGGCGAAGGCGCTGCTTGCCCTGCCCTGCTCCAGGCGAGCGGCTCAGCTCCGCTGGCTCTTGTGGGTGGTGCTTTTGGACACAAACCTCACGCTGGAGCTGCTTCCCGCCCCGGAGCCGACTCCCCCGGCCGGGCAGCTGGAGCCGGAGCCGCTTCCCCCCGTCCCGAGCCTGGTGTTGAAAGCCGATCCCAGCCCCAGCGTGTTCCCACCTCTGCAGCTGCTCCCGGATGAGACCACGGCTGCGAGGGGAAAGCAGGGGCACAGGCTTTGTTTGAAAGAGTACAAAGGAATGTGAAGATTTACTTTCACACTTTCCAATTATTCCCTGGACAGTCTATCACTGCCTGGATGTCACGCATCTTATTCTCCGGCTTTTCTTCCTGGCCCGAGACATCTGAGCCTCCCAAGGGACAATCTCAGTGTACAAATCCCTTCAAATCGGGATGGAGGAATGTGCCTCAGGCTCTTTGGCCTCCCTAGTCCCACCTAAAGGGCTGGAAAAATTAGGCAGCAAAACCTAATTATATTAATTTTTGTGCCAGTAACTACAAGCTGCATCTTCCTTGTCTTACCCTCAATTCCAGGTACAATCAAGGAATCACTTAATATGTTGTTTGTGAGATGGATTACTTACAAATATTCATGGCACCAACACCTTCTCCAGCCAGCCCGGAAGAAAGAGGGGATGGAGAAGTCAGGGCTCGTTATTTAGGATAATTTCAAGCAAGATTTTGGCACCAGGGACCTCGGAAAACAGACCCGGGTGGGCTGGGTCTGATGGGGAGCATCCAAGAGGATTTGGAATGACACCTGTAACTGTGCAGGATGGGGGTGAGTTTTCTCTGCAAGCTTTTGTGGCTCTTTCAGCTCCTTGCAAGGCAAAGGTGAGAACATTTCTGGATTTGGACATGGCTTGGTTTGCAGGGGGAGCTCCCACCTGCTCTCCTCGCCCTCCAGCAGCTTCCTGTAGGTCGCGATCTCGATGTCCAGGGCCAGCTTGACGTTCATGAGCTCCTGGTATTCCTGGAGCTGCCGGGCCAGGTCGGCCTTGGCTTTCTGCAGGGCGGCCTCCAGTTCCTCCAGCTTGGCCCTGGCGTCCTTGAGGGCGATGTCCCTGTGCTGCTCCGCGTCAGCGATGGCCGTCTGCAGCCCGGCCACCTGCGGGGATGGGAACAGGTCCAGTGACCATGGATTCCGATTTCCAGGCCCCCTGCAGCCAGGGTGGAGCGGGGAGTGCCCCACGTTTGGGGACGTCCTGTGCCTGTACCTGTTCGTGCTGTCCATGTCCGAATGGAGCCGCTGGACCAGGCGGTTCATCCCGGAGATCTCCACCCTGGTGTTTCGGAGGTCATCCCCGTGCCGGCCGGCCGAGAGCTGCAGCTCCTCGTACTGGGTGGGCAGGGAGGTGACACACGGGGACAGGCAGAGACTGACCCTGCTCTGGCCCTCTCTTGACCAGGACCACGCTCATCCCCTTGAGCTTTAGCACCATTCCTTCCTCCTTCTGTCTCCTTCTGCTCCTCCATCTCTCATTATCAAAGCAGCATTTTCACACACAATTGTGAAGAATCATGGATTCGTTAAGGTTGGAAAAGACCTTTAAGATCATCAAGTCCAACTGCCAAGCATCTCCAAGGAACTGTTTCACCTCTTCTCAAATCCTCTTAATTTTACACCGTTTTCCCCTGTTATTGCTGTTCGTTCTCTCCAGTATAAATCACCCTCTGGGAAATGCTGAACAAAAATCTCCCTGCTTGTTTTCACCTCCTCACCTTCTTCTGGTACCAGGACTCGGCCTCGGCGCGGCTCCGGTTGGCGATGTCCTCGTACTGCGCCTTCACCTTGGCGATGATGCTGTGCAGGTCCAGGTTCCGGCTGTTGTCCATGGACAGCACCACCGAGGTGTCGGAGATCTGGGAATGCATCTGGGACAGCTCCTGTAAGTCAAACAAGTTCATTTTCTGTCCCAAAAGTTTTGCTGTTTGTTTGTCCTGGGCCGAGGTAGCAGAGGGATGGGGAGGAGCTGCAGCACCCACCAGCTCTTGGGCTCTTCGAGCCTCTGGAGACCGGGAAAACGGGGGAATAACAGACTGGGAAATTTGGGATACTCTTACTGCTTCGTAGAGGGCTCGCAGGAAGTTTATCTCCTCTGTCAGGGCATCCACCTCGGTCCCCAGATCCACCTTGTTCACATAGGCAGCATCCGCATCCTGGAATGGTGACAACGGAGGTGGGACCCAGCCTTCTCTGGGTCCTTGGGTGAAGTCTTTGTATCTAACACAAACCTTTGGAGTTTGAGATTAAATTAAGAACTGAAATTTCATATTAAACCAGAAACAGAGGATTTCTTGATCTCTGTGCCTTTAAACAGAGCCAAGAGTGAACTGATTTCTCCCGTCCACCTTTTTTTGGGAGGAGAGGAGGGAGGATGTCCATGGATCCGAGCAATGTCACGCCACTGAATTTCCCTTTCCTCGCCAGTGCCCAGACAGAGATTTTGTGCAACACTTGAGGCAGCGGAAGCTTCTTGTTGTCTCCTGCAGGTGGGACCAGGGCTGTGGGTGTCGGGGCTGGACACGGGGAGGCCGAGGACTGGCAGAGCATCTGGTGAAGTGACAAGGTCTGGATGACCCAGAGCTGATCTGGGGGACCAGGACACTCCTGAGTTTGGGATGAGGGACCTGAAACAAGGAGGAATTACAGCCCAGCACTGCCCCACTGGCACAGCCGGGTGTTTCTGCTTCCCGGGATGACTCCGCCTGTCCCAGCGCTCTGGGCCTGGCACTGCTGGGCACAGAGGGTGATTTGAATGTGGTTTGCCTTTCCAAAGCTGTCCCTGCTCTGGTGGCGGTGCCTCCTCACCTTCTTGAGCACGACGAAGTCGTTCTGTGCCGTGGTGCGCGTGTTGATCTCCTCCTCGTGCCTGTGGGGAGGGACAGCTCAGAATCCCTGCACAGCCTCCCCCGGGGGCCTGTGCAAGCCCCTCTTCACACGAGGAGAGACCAAAGGGTCTCTCCCTGGGGGCGTTCACCACCAATCCCCAGGCTTTTGGAGGGAACAGCGCTGGAACAGCGTCCTTGATGGAGCTTTATTGTTTCTACTTCTGTGTCAGTGACCGTGATGGAAAAGGCAGCACCCCTGGGCTGGGGTGGGAGAAGCTGCAGGCCCTCATTAAAGGCACCTTTTATCCCGTGAATGGCAGCCTTGTGCTCCCGAAGTGTTCTGGGTGGGGCCGGGGCTGAGCTCATCTCGTGGCCACACCTGGTTTAGTCAGGAGAGCCGGGATCCCCGACGCGGCTCCCGGGATGGCCGGGGAGGAGGGCGGGGTGGCCTGGGCAGGAGAGCCACGGCCGCGCTCCTGGGAAAGGTCAGAACCCAGCGGGAGCCTGGACCGATGCCCAGCTCCCGTGGAATGATTAAACGGGGGAGATGAAAGAGAGGAGTTCAAAGGAAGGAGTCCGTGCAGGTAATAAACCATCGGCCTCTCCTGGCCCTTTCATGGGGGAAGATTTATTCCCATCAGGAATATCCATCCCTGAAAATAATTTCCATTGAGCGGAGCCCCAGCTTTCATCAGTTGGTGGATCTCGAAGCTGTTGGCCATGTAGGAGAGGAAATTTAATGTCTGTTTTCCAGTTGCTGGATTAATGTTTGGCCCAGAGGAATCAGAGGTTTGGGTTGGAAGGGACCTTAAAGATCACCTCATTCCAGTTCCCATGTTAGGAAGGAAATTTGGGACCCAAAAAGTTTGAAATAGATAAAGGTGGGAAGGACAAATTCCTAGGAAGCGGGGCAGGAGCCCGATGTCCTTTTGTAGGTGTAGATGCAAGAGGATGGTCCCTGCCCAGCAACGCATGTGATGTCATTGAGCTTTCCCCCAAAATCCCCGATCCCGAAGGAATATTTGCCGCTTTGTCAGACACAAGCAGGGCTCCAAAGTCTGAAGTGCTTCTCTGATGTGACCTTTGACTGTCCAAGGATTTCGTGTGCGTGCTGATTTCCTGCCCCAAGGCAGTCAAGGATGTTCGGATGCTGCTTTGGGGCTGGAGGGAGCTTTTCCTGTTGGGAAAGGTGGCACAGAGCGTCAGGCACGCGATCCCCCGGGAAGGGGAGAGCAGAGGGTTCTGGCAGGATGCGTGTGCCCCTGCTGGGAGCTGGGACGAGCCCCTCGCTCCCACCTCGCGTTTTTCTGGTTCCACATCGACAATTTGAGCTCCTCGTTTATTCACATCCATTCCCAGTGGGTCCCTCACGGCCATGGGAGCGGACAGAAATGGGATGGGTGTTTTCCCAAAGTGCAAAGAGCGGAGGAGAGAGGGAACTCCTGCTCCCAACAGCCCAAAGAGCTGCTGAGCTGCAGCTCTCGCCCAGGATCCTGGCACCTTTCCATGGCATGGGAGGTAACTCCTCGCTTTCCAAAGTGCCCGAACTATCCAATGCATTGAACGAATTCTGATTTAAACTAAAAGAGGAGAGATTTAGATGGGATATTGGGAAGAAATTCCTCCCTGGGAGGGTGGGGAGGCCCTGGAATGGATTTCCCAGGGAAGCTGTGGCTGCCCCTGGATCCCTGGCGGTGTCCACGGTCAGGTTGGACGGGGCTGGGAGCAGCCTGGGCCCATGGAAGGTGTCCCTGCCCATGCAGGGGGTGGGATGGGATGATCTGTGATGTCCCTTCCCATCCAAACCTTCCCATGATTCTGAGGTCACATTTTCTGGGCTGTCTTGGGCCTTCTCACTGACGCAGGAAGAACAGAGTGAAGGAAAGCTGGACAGGTTTTTCTGTGGGTGTTGCCTACCTGACCTGGGTGTCCTCCACCGTGTCCTGCGTGGCCTTGAGCTCGGAGCCGAGCTGCAGCCTCTCCCCTCCCAGGGCCTCCAGCTGCCGCCTCATGTTGCTGATGTACAGCTCAAACATGGGCTCCAGGTTATTCTGCACAATTTGCTGGTCTTTCGAGAGGCTCCAGAACAAAGTCTCCAGAACTTTGTTTTGTTGCTCCAGGAACCGCACCTGAGACCCGTCAGAACAATATAAATAATTCAGGATCCTCAACTCAAAACTTGCCTTGCTTTTCATGACATGGAGGTTTAATTTGGTGGGGGTTGTAAATATTTCCTGTAATTCGAAGCAGCATTTGATGGGCATGTCACCAAAAGATCATTGGTAGGAAGATTCAGGAGCCAGGAGAAATATTCAGCTGCAAGGAAACCTGGAGAAATAATTTGCTCTGCATCCAGGTTGTCAAAAAGAGCTGTACGGACAGTCTGGATACGGAACAAAATCCTGAACAAAATCCTTAACCCTGCTCTAATGATTAAGAATTAAATTTCTAACGCTGAGAGCTCCGTGACCCCATCTGCAGGCAGTGCCGGAGCTGGAGGGGCAGAACGTGCCTCACCTTGTCGATGAAGGAGGCAAATTTGTTGTTGAGGGATTTGATCTGGTCCTTCTCCTCCTGCCGCGCCTGCTGCACGTTGGGGTCAAGCTCCAGGTTCAGGGGCACCAAGAGGCACTGGTTGACCACGACCTCTTGGATCCCTCCCAGGCCCTGCTCCTCCAGCTCTGCCTCCTGCCCTCGGGCTGTATCCCGGTCCGGCAGCCCAGGGCCATCCTCGTGCTCGCCCCGAGGCTGTGCAGGCTCCTCCTGCCGAAGGCTGCCTCCAGCAGCGCCGGGGGACATGGACACGGAGCCGGAGCTGCCACGCTGGACGGGCATCGCGGCGGGAGCAGCTCCGAGAGACCCGGCGCTGGGAGAGGACAATGAGGCGAGGTGGAAGAGGAGCAGGGATCTCTGGGAGTTGGGATCAGGAGTCCCCTCAGCCTTTTATGCTTTTGGAGAGCTGGGCTTGACCACGGCTCAAGGCGGTGAGCTCACGGGTTTGGTATCTGGCGCCCGGCCACCCCCGCCTGCTCTAATGCCACAGGCTGGCAGCGACAGCTCATAAAACTTCCTAACCTGTATTTTCTAAGCTGTTTTTCAAAGAGGAGATTACTGGTGGGGCGAAAAAAATCCATTTCCATCCACAAGTTGCCTTTGGGCTCGGTTTTAGCTTGGTTAAAGTGGTTCCTGTTTAGTTTAAAGCTGAGGGAACTGAAGTTGCCGCAAGAGGGAATCCAGAGATGGGGAGAACGCCAGTTTGATGTGCTTTCCTTAAGAAAAAACCAGACTCTGCCCCCAGATTTCCAGGCATTGTGGGGTAGTGACAACCTGTGCTGATCAGGCAAGAAGTTCCTGTCTTGGTCTGCACTCCTGAGCTTTGCAGGCAGAACTTCACCTGCACTGAGGTGCTGCTGGTAAAGGTGGGGATTTGGGAGGCACCAGTGCCTTTCTGGGAGCCCAGGCGCTTTGAGTCGAAATGCTGAATGATGGGAATTCTGAAAGTCCAGGGTCGCCTGAGAGAAAACAGCCTGAGGTGTGAAAGTCCTGCTCATCAGATGAGTCATAGAATGTCCTGGGCTGGAAGGCACCCACGGGGACCATCGAGTCCAACCCCTGGCCCTGCACAGACACCCCAAAATCCCACCCTGTGCCCAAGGACAATGTCCAAATGGAGCTCTGGCAGCCTTGAGGCTGTGGCCATTCCCTGGAGAGCCTGTTCAGTGCCATCACCCTCCAGTGGAAGAACCTTTTCCTGATCTCCAACCTCAGCCTCCCCTGGCACAGCTCCAGCTGTTCCCTGGGTCCTGTCCCTGGTCCCCAGAGCAGAGGTCAGAGCTGCCCCTCGGGATGAAGCTGCAGCCCCTCTTTTCCGAGGTGGACAAACCAAGTGCCCTCAGCTGCTCCTTGTGTGTCCCCTGCAGACCCATCCCCATCCCTGCGGCTCTGGATGGAGCCCTGATGCCGGGCAGTGCTGAAATAACAAACCAAACTCCAGCTCTGCTGCTGCCAGTGGGATGTAGACCAGAGAGGCTGGAGAAAGATGGGCAGGTGCTGAAGAGGATGAGCCACTTCTTTTCCAGTGCCCCGAGGGTCTTTCACTGTCTCACAGCCTCCTCTGGGGACATTATTCCTCCCAAAGAGGGTTACTTTGGGGTTTAATGGGTCTTTTCCATTTCCAGTCAGGGTAATGGCAGTGAGGGTGTTTTATCAGTCTCTGCAGGAGATGTGTGTGCAGAACAGATGAGCTCCAGCACTCATTTTCTTGGGAAACCTGGATTTATATCCCTCCATGACTCATCCCATTCGGTTACAGAGGTTTGGGCACGACCACCGTGGCAGAAAAGGCTGAGATGTTGTAATGTAGGAATTCAGAGAGAAGGGCTTTCTCCAGGGCCAAGTAGGAAGGGTAGATATCGTCCCATCCCCATGGAAATGGAACATCCGAGTGTTCTGCTTCTGTTGGATGTGAGGTCCATGGAGTTGGAGAGGAAGGAGATGTCTCAACTTGTGGCATTTTTTACCTTCCAAGCAGCAAAGTTACTCTGCTGCACCAACCACCCTTTGCCCCAAGGTATGAGAAAATAATTGGCATTAAGAAGAGGATGCGACAGAATTAGTTCCACATGCCTTTTATTAGACAAACACTGGGAAATGAGGAATGTTGAGGGTCAAAGGACGAATGGGAGCACAGCATCTTTTATATAAATAACGACAGATGGGTTTGATTTCCAAATCTTTTGAAGGAGCTGGGCAAGGACTGGACCCAAGAGGAGCCTCGGCGCTGGTGGCACTGGGGCCTGGAGTCAGTTCCTCAGTAACATCTCCTGGTGGAAGAGCTGGTGGAGGTGGACTTGAAGCTGGAGCTGCTCCCTCCGACCACGCACGAGCCACCTGCGCCGAGTCCGCTTCCGGAGCTGGAGCCTGTTCCCATTCCAGCACAGAGCCCACCTCCGGCCCCGCCACCGAAGCTCAGGCAGTTCCCGCTTCCATACCCCGTTCCTGAAGTGGTTCTGGTGATGGCTGCCAGAGGAAAATGCCCTCGTGAGAGGCATCCACAGGCAGTGGATGACTGGGATGGGCTCTAAGCAGGGGTGGGGGGTAAATCTACAACATGCCAAACTCTCTAAAAGTTACTTACAGATGTTCACCGAGCCAGCGCCTTCCGCAGAGAGCCTGTCAGGGAGCAAAAGAGAGCCAGTGAGAGTTCAAGGGGAACCCGTGAGCAGGACCTCCTCACAAAGGCAGGAAAATTCCCTTGGAATATTTTTGAAAGGTGGAAAGTTTGTATGAAATGCTGCTCTTCCCAAACAGCTCCTCTTCACAGGCACTCACTTGTCCTTAAACAGCTTTCAGGTCTGAATGTGGGTCTAAACCTGACCAGGGTCTGCATTGCACCTCTGAAAACTGGGATATAAAATCCCACCCACCTGCACTCCTCGCCCTCCAGCAGCTTCCTGTAGGTCGCAATCTCCACATCCAGGGCCAGCTTGACGTTCATGAGCTCCTGGTATTCCCGGAGCTGCCGCGCCAGGTCAGCCTTGGCTTTCTGCAGGGCTGTCTCCAGTTCCTCCAGCTTGGCCCTGGCGTCCTTGAGGGCCACCTCCCCGCGCTGCTCCGCGTCGGCGATGGCCGTCTGCAGCCCAGCGACCTGCAGGGCAAAATCCAGGTTTTCATTCCTTATCGGGAGCATAATCCAGCTCTTTGTATCCTGAGGTCCCAATCCCAGGTCTGATGTTTGGGTTAATATCAATAGGTCTTAACTATCACTGATCCATGAATTGAATTCAATCCATGGAACTGATCCACGTTCTGAGCCGGGTCACAGTCTGGATTCGCCTCCACAACTCTCAGCGTCTCCTTGGGGTCATCGATATTACACTGAGTAACTCTTGGTGATGTCCCTGCTCTGATACAAATCCTGCCATGTTCATTCCTGATCCAGCAGAACTCCCTTGGATGAATTTATTTTTATGCCCTGGACAACCCGGAGGTCGGGTCACAGCAGGAGTTACATTTGATGCGTTGGCGGTGCCCTTTACCTGTTTTTTCACGCTGTCAATCTCGGATCGGAGCCGCTGGACGTGGCGGTTGAGCTCCGAGATCTCCTGCTTGGTGTTCCGGAGGTCGTCCCCGTGCCTGCCAGCCGTGGCCTGCAGCTCCTCGTACTGCCAGGCAGAGAAACAACCAGTCAGGGGGGAATAAGCTGGATCTAGAGCCCAACAGAGTGTGGGTTTGGGGGTGTTTGCGCTCCAAAATGCGTGCGTGTTCCCAATCCCAAATTGACGCTTCCAGATTTCATAGGGTTATTAAAGCGAAGACGTTCTGTGTTTCGGAATCACAGTGGGACCCACCTCCGCGGGGGAATTTGGGGATGCAAGGGTGGTTTTCCCATTGCAGGAGCCTTCCCAGGCACTTACCCTGGACTGGTACCAGGACTCGGCCTCGGCGCGGCTCCGGTTGGCGATGTCCTCGTACTGCGCCTTCACCTCGGCGATGACGCTCTCCATGTCGAGGCTCCGGTTGTTGTCCATGGTCAGGATGACGGAGGTGTCGGAGATCTGGGTCTGCATCTGTGACAGCTCCTGCAAAAGCCGGAAATATTCCCAAGAGTCATGGGGCGAGGCACAAACATTGCTCGGAGGATGGAAAGCCCCGGGGTTAGAGGGGAGAGCTGGGTGAACAAAAGGATTTTTCCAAGACAGCTTCATGCAGAAATGTGAAATGGAAAAACTGCTGAATTATTTAGTGCAACAGAAGGGAAAATAGTCAGCCCTGAGTCTCGGAAATGCGAAAGGAAGGCAAGGACTGGGAGAAGGATGCAGGCGCTGGTGCTCACAGCTTCGTAGAGGGCTCTGAGGAAGTCGATCTCCTCCGTGAGGGAATCCAGCCTGGCCTGCAGCTCTGTCTTGTCCAGGTAGGCGGTGTCCACCTCCTAGGAGAGGAAACACATCACCAGAATGAGGTGAGTTTCAGAGAAGCAGAGGAGAAGCTGGAGAAGGGCCAGGAGGCCACGGGGGCGGGCACCCACCTTCTTCAGGGTCACAAACTCGCTCTCGACGGCCGCGCGCTTGTTGAGCTCCTCTTCGTATCTGTGGGATGGAGGTGGAGGGGTGGTCTAGGCTTGATTAGAAATTATTTCATAATTTCTAATGGACCAATTTCTAATGGACTAATTAGAGGACCAGCCTCTAATTTTTTTTGTATGTACAGTTGTGCACCTTGGTCTTTTTGCCCTGTAATTTTCTGCCTGTGCCTTTTCAGCCGTATCTTGTCTTAAACCCAGGCCTTACTCAGAAGATTAAATCAGCAAAAAGGCTTTTTTCTCTTGTGTTCTGCATCTGTTGCAGCGCACCCAGGCCCAGGCAGACCATGAACAGACTCACTTGTTCTTGAAGTCCTCAGCGAGGCTCTGCACCTTGCTCAGCTCCCCTCCCAGGTTCTCCCTGTCTGTCATCAAGCTGCTCAGGTGCCTCCTGAGGTTGTTCAGGTAGGTCTCAAAGAGGGGCTCGATGTCCTTTCTCTCTGTTTTGTTCCCCTGTTCTTGCAGAAGGGCCCACTTGGTCTCCAGGACCTTGTTCTGCTGTTCAAGGAATCGGACCTGCAGAGAGAAGGGTGTTTTAGGATGGTCTTCCTTGCAGAGGTGAGGGACATCCTGAGAGGATTCACTTGCTGCAAGGTGGGAGCTCTCAGCCCTTGGGGAACAGCTGAAAAATTAAACACTCCTGCTCTCTTTCCCAACTCTGCTTCCTTACATCCAGTACCACCACTCTGTCCCTGTTTTCTGGTCTCACCTCAGCATTCCCAAAAGACGTAAATGGTCTCAAAGCTGGAAACCCTCAGGATTTGTTCCCAGGCCCCTGGCGTCCTTGAGGGCCGTACAGGAGCAGCAAAATTGTGGATAAAGATATAACTCACCCTTGTTTGTGCTTCCCCACCAAAGAGTCACCACAGCATAACCAAGAATCTCAGGTCTCACCTTGTCAATGAAGGAGGCAAATTTATTGTTGAGGGTTTGAATCTGATCCTTCTCGTCCTTACGGATACTCTGGATGTTGGGGTCAATCTCCAGGTTGAGCGGCTTCAGAAGGCTCTGGTTGACTGACACTTCATGGATGCCCCCAGCTGGGACAGCAGGGAATCCAGGGCCACCACCGAACCCAAAGGGACCAGCAGCTGCCCCGCCAAACCCACAGGACATCCCAGTGCCAGCACCAAAACCTGCAGGTCCGTAGACGCCACCACCTCTTCCAGCCACAGAGATCCTCTGGCATCCGCCAAGGCTGTGGAGGCTCCTGCTCCCAAACCCTCCGGCAAACCTTCCATAGCCAGCGGTGGCACCGCAGCTTCCAGCTCGGGATGCCGGGCGCAGGCAGAGGCCGGAGCTGCCGGCGTTGGGGATGAAGGCGGAAGCAGCGCTGAAGCTCCTCACGGTGCACTGGCGGGACATGGCAGCTGCCAAGAGCGATCCGAGGAGTAGAGGAATGAGAGGAAGTGGCTGGAGGTGAAGCTGTGCTCCCCCGGCCTGGGACTGGCCCTTTATACCCTCCCGAGGAGGGGACGGCTCCGGTGTGGGGCTCATCCCGCTGATTAACCGGGCCCGGCACACCCACAGTGAGTTCACCATGAGCACCTACGGAGCTTTCACAAAAGTGCAGGGGTTGCGTTTTTTTGGTGTTGAAATATCTGAGAAAACCTCGATAGTGGCTGCTCAGCTCCTGCTTGCAGCCACCCCTTTCCCACTCCCTCCTTCCACTGCTGCAGGAGATGGGTCCTTGTTGGGCAAGCGCTCGCTCATCTCCAGTCCATGGGTGAATCAGCCCGAGTTGTGTAAGGTTGATTTGGCTGATTTTGGAGCGTTGGTTCCTGGTGCAGGGTCCAAGCTCTGAGAAGTCTCTGATCGTGGTTTGTGGTTTTGAGCGAGCTCCAGAGGGGCATCAGCACCTCAGGCCCCAACCGGATGGAAATTTTTCTCTTGTTCTGGTGCCCAAACGAGAGTTCTTTAAAGCAGAACTGGTACAGGAGAGGGAAAGAGGTGATGGAGGGAGGGCCAGGGTGGTGATGGGGCAGTCTTGGAGCACCTGCCACCAAAAGCCAGCTGGGAAGGACGTGGAGGGAATTTCGTGAACGGTGTTCCCAGACCTTTTCTTTCCGTGAAAACTGTCCGTGTTCCACGGAATCATCAGGGCTGGAAGAGACCTTCAGCGTGACCCAGCCCGGCCGCCAGCCCAGCACCACCATGACCACCCTAAACCGTGTCCCCAAATGTGCCAAATCAGCCTGATTTGGACTGACAACAGACGGTGAAATATCAGAACCTGCCCCAGAAGGGAGTTTCCGTCATCTGTGATGCCACAAACCCTGACTCGGCGATTTCTCAGGGCTTCACCCGCACAGACCTTTGAGCTGTTTCCTGACTCATGGGCCAGCCTTGTCTCTACACGGTGTTACCAGGCTGCCCTCCCCACGCCTGTTGTCTTTCCCCTCTGATATCCCTTACTCACCAGGAAAGTCAGTGCTTACGACACTGCTCACGGACACCTCTCTTCACTCCCGTCCTCTGCGGCTCCCAGTGATGCCACGATGATTTTTTGCTTTTTCATATACCCCTCTCCTATATCCTTTCATAGGGCTTTGCATGTATCCTCAGTGCTTTTGGCCCACACACTTGTAATTCCCTGTGTGACACCTCGCATAGACCCAGAGTTCTGTTAAGGCGAGAGACCAAACATCTCGGGAGCCTCGCAGTTGGGTCAGAAAGCCCCAGACACCGAGGTCCTCTCCGGAACACATTCTGGAAACCAAGACAGGCCCCTCCAGGGGGAAGGTTCCTCAGGACAGGGGCTTCTCTTGAGCCTCTCACTGGGGAATCTTTGATAGATATGCTAATTGGCAAGGTCTATAACTGTATATGCAAATCATCGTGTGGGTGCATTTTCGGTGTGCATTCTAGGATGCATTTCAGTGCATTCTACCTGAATGTGATGCACCAGAGAATCCTTAAATAAATACTGAGGTAAAACCCTTTTTTCCCCTCTAACCGTGTTTGGCTTTTAATTCTAAGCCCAGGGAAAGGCAACACCAGGAGAAGCCAAGCAGAGCATTTCCCTGGTGAAGGTGACGGTGTCTCGGCTCTGGCACACAGGGGATGAGCCTAGAGCAGGAGATGCTCCCAAGTCTCTCCCAGTGCCTTGTCTGGATGCCCAGGGATGGGCACGCTTTTCCCAGCCCCTGCAGCCCCCGGGGTTTGCCAAGGTTTGTCTCCGTTGTGGATGCCCGAGCTGGGCACCCACTCCTTGGAGGAGGTGGCAGCCCTCCCACAGAGCATTCCTGGGGATCCAGAGCTTTCCCCAGCCACGTCCAGGCACCGGGATGTGCCACAGGTGTTTGCAGGTGCATCTTTCAGCAGCTTGTCCTGGCACACGTGGCGGCCGGACAGAACAGTGAGGGTGACCAGAAGGTCTCAGGAGGGAAATGGGCACTTTCCCATTCTCTCTTTTTGCCTTTCAGCCAAGCTTGTTTTAGTTTTATTTCTATTTTTCTCTCTGTTCTTGTAACATTTCCATTACACACCCTGGAATGACAATAACTCTCCTGGGAGTGTTTCAGCTCCCGTGTGTTACAACAAGCAGCCGTTCCTAAGAGAGAGGAGCTCCTGTGGCTGAGCCTCGGGCTGTCCTAAAGAGCTCTGTAAAACCCTCAGTGGCACCAACCTGCAATCAGCTCCCTCCACACACTGCAAATCCAGGCCCCTGAGTGCCAGCTCCATCCGTGTCATTATGACTAAGGCTTTAATCTGGGCTGGGCTGGAATTAATGGGGATCATCTTCTCCTGCTGAAATGCCGGCCCCAGGCCATGGCCGCAATCTGACAGGATGCAGGAGGCGACGGCCTGGTGACCAGGGCCCTGCTTTTGAGCAAGGACAGCTGTTGGCCGGTTGAGTATCCAGAAGTGTGATGCCCAGGAAGAACAAATATTCCGGCCCTGGCTGGATGAAAGGCTTTGTCTGTCCTCTCGGAGCTGTGACCCACGTGTGGATGCAGCGGACGGCACCTTCTGATGTCCCTGTTGGACGTGGGACCAAGTGCTGTGTTGGTGTCACAGATGACGGAAACTCCCTTCTGGGGCAGGTTCTGATATTTCACTGTCTGTTGTCAGTCCAAATCAGGCTGATTTGGCACATTTGGGGACACGGTTTAGGGTGGTCATGGTGGTGCTGGGCTGGCGGCCGGGCTGGGTCACGCTGAAGGTCTCTTCCAGCCCTGATGATTCTGTGGAACACGGACAGTTTTCACGGAAAGAAAAGGTCTGGGAACACCGTTCACGAAATTCCCTCCACGTCCTTCCCAGCTGGCTTTTGGTGGCAGGTGCTCCAAGACTCCCACTAATGGCCCATGTATTGACCCCTCACAACTTGAGGGACTGGAGCGTGTCCAGAGATGGGAACGGAGCTGGGGAAGGGGCTGGAGCACCAGGGAAGGGTCTGGTCCTTCCTCCTGAAGGTGCTTGGGGGGCTCAGCCTGGAGAAAAGGAGGCTCAGGGGAACTCTCTGACAGGGGAGAGTCAGGCTCTGCTCCCAGGGAACAGAAGGACAAGAGGAAGCAGCCTCAGGCTGTGCCGGCGAGGTTTAGGTTGGACATCAGGAGGAATTTCTCCATGGGCATTGGCAGGGGCTGCCCAGGGAGGTTTGGAGTCCCCATCCCTGGAGGTGTCCAAGGAAGGCCTGGACGTGGCACTTGGTGCTGGGGACAGGGTGGGGATTGGGCACAGGTTGGGTTCAACAATCCAGGATGGCTTTTCCAGCCTCAGGGATTCTGGGATTGTACGATTCCATATCCCCGTGGTTAGAGAGGGCGTGTTTGGGCAGCAGCAGAGGGCCATTGGCTGACCTGGCCCAGGCTGCAGTTCCGAGGGAGGACATTGCTCCTTCCCTGGAGGCTGCTGAGAGAGGCGGTGGAGCAGGAGTGGGGGCCCACAGCAGATCCACAACCAAGCCTGCAAGATTTCGGGAAGGAGATTTCCTCAGGGATGCACATGCAGAGCGCAGGGCATCCTAGAAAATTATGGGAAGCTACTGGTCCTGAAGGAAACCCTGAATCCAGTCTGTCATTTCAGCACTGCCAATTCCCTTCTGTTTCCCCAAATCAGTATTTTCCTAAGAGGGCCTCTCTACTCATTACTTGAACCTATTAAAATCCAGGGAGTGAGGGCTGGGATGTTTTTCCAGTCACATCTGTTCATTCACGCGACCTTCCAGCAGTGAGATCTGTCACTGCAGATGTTTCTCTGCTTTTGCTTCTCCATTAATTTCTCCCAGTTAGTCGGAACCACACCTGAAATCCCTGCACCTCCTCTGGTTTTTCTTCCACCTTCTCAAAACAAGACCTTGTCTCCAACATATCCCAAAAATGTGAAGAAACACTGGATCTTGAAGACTTTCACTTTTCAACAGTGAAATAAATCCCTTTCTTGGGTGTTTTTATAGCTACTGGATAAGCGGCATCTAACTCAGTGCAGGACCATATCCGGTTCATAATTCCTGTTGACCAGAGCACGGCCCTGATCCTGCCCCTCCGTGTGGCTGGAGGAGAGGGAGCATCAGCACCAGGGCCCAAACGGAGCACCTGAGCCGGGGAGGGCTCTCAACCCGCTCGGGCAGATGCTGGCACTGCAAGGCGTGGGTTTGGGATGGGTGATTCACCCGAACAGGCCAGGGGGTTGCTCTGGCTCCCTGGGAATTAATTCCCTCTTGTTCGAGGCTTGTGCAGGTACATCACACACCTGGCACTGCGATCCCACCCCCAGGATCCAGGCTCTGGGGTGCTGGATGGGCTGGGAGCTGGAAGTAAATGAAGCTCAGACCTTTTCCCCCTGTGCCTGACTCCTGCCTTGGCGTGTCCTGGTGTTTGGCTTCCAGGTGTTTTCCGTGCACGGCGGGGAGGGAATGTCGAAATCAACACAAACCTCCCTCTGAGGCTCTGCTGGGCTGGGGTGTTCTGGCTGCTGACAGTGAAATTCAGTAAATCTGAGTGAGGAGCAAAAACCCGAGCCTTTAACTGGTCAGGGCCTGAGGAAAAGTTCTTGTTATCCGTGTTTGCATTTGCTCTTGCACCTCTTTAATTAAAAGGACCACAAAATAAAATAAAT
The DNA here is from genome assembly GCA_013399875.1 of Gymnorhina tibicen. Classification (NCBI taxonomy): domain Eukaryota; kingdom Metazoa; phylum Chordata; class Aves; order Passeriformes; family Artamidae; genus Gymnorhina; species Gymnorhina tibicen. The sequence goes on along the minus strand of VXAZ01002130.1, from coordinate 83,719 downwards.
TACATATGCATTTTTATTAGACAAACCCCAGAAAGTGAAGAGAGACAAACAGTCATGGGACACATTTTATATACAAAATCTGGCCAAAAAACTGCTGAGCTGGAGCAAGCGAGCTGCAAAATTTAACCCAGTGAGACTCAGGTTCCAGGGCTGAGCCCGACACGACGTGTGCGAGACAACACAGCTGAGAGAGAGTTCCTAAAGTAGGGCTCCTGTGGGACAGGACTTGGGGTGCAGGTGGCCCTGGTTGTGCTGACCCCGCCACGCTCCAGTAAAGGACCAGTTACGGTGTTTCTGGTGCGTGGCAGTGACTGGGAGGAGGATTTTAGCTCCTGTAACTTCTTCTGGTGGAGGAGCTGGAGACAAACTTCACGCTGGAGCTGCTGCCAGCTCCGAGGGTGGTGCTGCCCACCCCGGGAACGCTCCCACAGTTGAAGCTGTTCCCCAAATTGCAGATCCCCCCTCCCATGCTGAGGTTGCTCCCTCCGCCGTATCCCGTTCCCACTGTTGTTCTGGTGACAGCTGCAAGGAGGAGAAGGAAATGTTTCAGTATCTCTGGGCTTTGGCTTCTTGGTGCAGAGACACAGGAACGTTTAAATAAGGGAATTGTTATATTTTAGAGACTTACAGATATTCACTGGGACCCCATCTCCAGCCAGCCTGTTCAGGGATGGAACACAAGGAAGAGGGTTAGAAGTCTGCTGATTTTGGGGAGGAACAATAAGATACATTTCCCAGAGGCCTTTGGGGAGAAAAATAAAATCACAGCATAATTCGTGGATTTTTTGTTATTTACATTATCTGGGACAGTGTTCCCCCTCTGTGCCCCCTCTTCAACATTCCAGAAATGCTGAGCTTCCCCAGTGCCATCCCCAGCCCCAGGGCTGGGTGTTCCCCACCCACCTGCACTCCTCGCCCTCCAGCAGCTTCCTGTAGGTCGCGATCTCGATGTCCAGGGCCAGCTTGACGTTCATGAGCTCCTGGTATTCCCGGAGCTGCCGGGCCAGGTCAGCCTTGGCCTGTTGCAGGGCATCCTCCAGCTCGGACAGCTTGGCCCTGGCGTCCTTGAGGGTCAGCTCCCCGCGCTCCTCGGCATCGGCGATGGCGGCTTTCAGGTTTGCACACTGCGGAACACAAAGCCGTGCTCAAAGTCCCCACCCCAGACCCAGGCTGTTCTTCACCTCCCCTGCAACCACGAGGTTTTACCCCAGCACCATCAGCCCCACCAGTTCTAGTGACAGTTTTCGTTTTGAGCGAAAAAGGGTCAAACTGAGCAGAACTGCCCAGGTTGCTCCGACCTTTTCCTTCCTCTCCCTTGCGAGTCCGGGGGTAAATTGGTTAAAAGTGGGGTTTGCTGCCCTTTACCTGTTTTTTCACGTTGTCAATCTCGGATCGGAGCCGCTGGACGTGGCGGTTGAGCTCCGAGATCTCCTGCTTGGTGTTCCGGAGGTCGTCCCCGTGCCTGCCAGCCGTGGCCTGCAGCTCCTCGTACTGCCAGAGGGGAAAAACCAGTCAGGGGAAAATCCACCATTTTTGGAATTACCAGGAGCCTGAGGGTCCCTCCTCAAGCCCAGACCAGCAGCTGGGAAGGTTTTCTTGGAAGAGTCAGTCTTTATCTGTTCCAGACGAGATAGGAAGGTAAGAGCACAGAAACCCCAGATGCTTCACCTTGGTCTGGTACCAGGACTCGGCCTCGGCGCGGCTCCGGTTGGCGATGTCCTCGTACTGCGCCTTCACCTCGGCGATGATGCTGTCCAGGTCCAGGTTCCGGTTGTTGTCCATGGTGAGAACCACGGAGGTGTCGGAAATCTGGGTCTGCATCTGGGACAGCTCCTGCCAAGAGCACAGGGAATGAGGTAATTCCCTTGGGAGATGCCTTTTCACCCTTCCAGGTGAGCTGCAGACCTGGGAGAGGCTGTTACAGATCGTTATCTGAACAGCTCAGGTGTTGGTGCAACTCTGCAGAGGGGAAGGATTTAGCATCTCCCGGGGGAAGGAATTAGAGGCTGTCAGAGGAAAGGAGAGAGAGGAGCTCTTCACTGAGGGCCGGGATGTTTTGGACCTGGTTGTACTCACTGCTTCGTAAAGCGCTCTCAGGAAATTAATTTCTTCAATCAGCGCGTCTGCCCTGGCTTGGAGTTCCACCTTGTTCATGTAGGAAGCATCTACATCCTGGGGGATGAGAGATTTTTGGGTGGTTCACACCCCTATCAGTAAATCAGGAACATGAATTGTGATAACAGCCCAGGGAAGAAACCATAAAAAAACTAAAGGGGTTGGAATTGTAATGGACGGATTTGTGGCTGAGTGGGTGCTCAGAGCTCTACAGGGAGCCATCCCACACTGTCCTGGAATTTGCTCTCACCTTCTTGAGCGTCACAAATTCGTTCTCTGCGATGGTCCTTCTGTTGATCTCATCTTCGTACCTAAAGGAGGATGGCACAGGGAGCTTTTGTTTGGGCAGGTAACAGAGAGAGGTGATTTGAGCTTGCTGGAATTAATTTCCTTCAGAGCATTTTGCATACAATGCACTTTTCCCTCAATGAGAGACCAGGAGCCGAACCAGTTAAAACAAGTACATCAAAACAATTTGAACGAATCCATTATTTTTTACTTATTTCTGGCCATTAGTCATCCTCCTTCTGCTGTTTTAAGCAAATGAAATGTGCTGCCCTGAAACTTTCAGACCTACTGTGTAATTTTTCCCTCTCAGTAGGTAATTTAGTTAATCAGTCTTTGATCGTGCTCCAAATTATTCCCTAAATGTTGGTGTACTTGGATCTGTTACTCCGTTACCGAGAAAATTTCTCCTTGAGAAAATGCCATCGCCGAGAATTCCAGGGTCCTGGACTCTCCTGGATTCCCCAGCTGTTTTAAGGATGTTGAGAGGAGAAAGGCTGCACCTGCCCAGGTGAGTAGAGCATTAGCTCAAGACTTACTTCTTCTTGAAGTCCTCGACCAGGTACTGGGTGTTGACGAGTTCTCCCTCCAGCCTCCCCTTGTCGCTCAGCAGGGAGTTCAGCTGCACACGCAGGTTGTTGATGTAGGTCTCGAAAAGCGGCTCCAGGTTGTTCCTCACTGTTTTCATTCCCTGCTCCTGCAGCAAACTCCACTTGGTCTCCAGCACTTTGTTTTGTTGCTCAAGGAATCGGACCTGGAAGGAGAAACATCCTGAAGGGGCTTTGAAAGAACAGAGGCTGGGCAGGATTTCCCCACGAATGGGAGGGTCTCAGAACTGGCTGAGAGGGTGAAATGCTCCTTCCACCTGGTTTTCAGAGCCAAATTCTCATCTGATGGGAGATTTGACTGCAGGAACCCCATTCAGTGTTACAAACTCTGGAACAACCCTTGATTTTTCTGGCTTCCCATTCATTGTTTAAATTGAGACCAGGTACAGGGATTTTGTGTGGAAAGTGTGAGCAAAATTAGATAAGGAGCAAAGCAGGGCTTGCTCTTTAATTAAAATAACATTGTTAAGGTGCTGCTTCTCCTTCCCTTCAGTAGAGCTCCCCTACCCCACTAAACATCCAAAACATTGCAGCGTTTTCCTTGAAACCAAGGAGGAGCTGCTTGACCAGAGCAGGAACTGAGCAGAGGTTCTTGTGCATCAGTGAAATGTGGTGGACAGACAGATCAGATTTTGATATTTTGAACTAAAAATCCAAACATTCTGGTGACAGATTTAAATGCCTTGGAGGGAATTCAAACAGTGAGAAGCTGCTTCTCCCTTGTGCCAATTTCTTGGTCATTTTAGGTGGGCTTCTGGAATTCATTTAATCATCTACAAAGCTGTTCCCCAAGGCTCCTGAAATGCTCCCGAAAGTCTCCAGAAGGGTGGTATTGTCCTCTGGAGCTTTCTTTCCCCACTGCCTGTGAGATGTGGAGCAGCTAACGAGGAGGAACTCAAACACTGGGTGATTAATTCATGGCAACCGCTATGGAACAGGTGCCATTCCCTGGAGCTTCCAGGGCATCTTCCAGTCTCATTCCTCACTTCTATTCCTCCTTGCTCAGCTTTTGTCCTCATCAAGCAGCAAAGAAAAAGTGTCCCTGTCAAAAAAATCAGATATTTAGGAAAGCTCAGGTCTCACCTTGTCAATGAAGGAGGCAAATTTGTTGTTGAGGGTTTTGATTTGTTCCTTCTCCTCTTTTCGGATCCTTTGGATGTTGGGGTCGATCTCCAAGTTGAGCGGTTTCAGAAGGCTCTGGTTGATGGAGACTTCGTGGATGCCCCCAGCTGGGAATCCAGGGCCACCCCCAAAGGCCCCGTATCCGTAGCCAAGGTTGGCTGGAACACCAAAGCCACCCCCGTACACGCTCCCGGCGCCACCACCAAACCCTGCGGAGCCATAGAAGCTGCCGCCCCTTCCAGCCACGGAGATCTTCTTGCAGCCACCGACGTTGTAGAGGCTTTTGCTGCCAAAGCCCCCCCCGACCCTGGCAAAGCCGCTGCCGGCGTTGCAGCTGCCCAGGCGGGTGACGGAGCAGGAGCTGAAGCTGGTCCGGCAGGTGTTGGGGACCACGGCCGAAGCGGCGCTGAAGCCACTTCTCCCCCTCTGAATCCTCACGGTGGACTGGCGAGACATTGCTGGGGCTTTTTGGGTTGGGATGGATGCTACAGCTAGAATAAAGGAGCAAAGGTGCTGGCCTGGAGCAAGGAGTAGGAGGGAAGGGAGAGAGGTGAACCTGTGCTCTGCAAGGGCTGGGGAGAGCCCTTTTATGCATGTATGAGCCTGGGATGGGTTGGATGAGGTGGATCATCTTTCTGATGAATTAGGCTTGGCATGTCCAACAGCATTCTGGAGAGTGAACTCACTCCGCACACACGCCCAGCTGAAATAATACAGCCCAGGTTCTCAGCAACAGGGAATTGTTTGGGAATAACTGTCGCCGGCCTTTGTAGACAGGCAGACTCGTCCCCATTTCAAAGCTGGAAAGTGCCCATGAGTCACGCCAGCACCGGCAGCAAAACACCGCTCAAGAGCCTGTCACTCAACACCTCTGTCACGGGAAAACTTCATCCCTCGGGATTGCTTTCACCCCTTCTTTCACAAGCAGGGCTTGGGAAAGTTGAAATCCCTGTGCTTTAGGAGTGGGATGGGTGCTGGTTCCGCAGCCAGCCCTGCAGTCACCTGTTTTAGCCTGGGGTTTCGGGATATCTTTGTGATAAGGTTCTTGTGAAATTTGCCCAGAGATCTTGTGGACTCCCCATCCCTGGAAGCGTCCAAGGCCGGGCAGGATGGGACTTGGAGCAGCCTGGTCTGTGGAAGGTGTCCCTGCCCATGGGACAAGATGATCTTTAAGGTCCCTTCCCACCGAAACCATCCTGTGATTCCATGGACCACGTGGTCCCCTCTGAGCCACCACAGGGACTGGCAGATGTAGTTTTGCTCCCATCCCTAAAAACCTCAGCTCCCTCTGGAAATCCTGCTGTAAATCCTGCCTCTCTGGGCTTATTCCACTGTTTTTAGAAATATAATTACACTAATAAAAATGGAATATTTTGACAAGATCCTTTTGTTCCTGTGTGGATTTTGACAGCTGCCACTGAGCTCTGTCACAAACGTGTACTGCTACCTGGGGTTTGAGGGCTTGGACCTTATTTAGCAGGATGAAAACAAATAAACAAACAACTCAGAAATAAATACATAGGAGGAAAGATTGTGGGAATGGGAACTGCTTTGACTCCACTGGCCCTGTGGAAATGGAGCGCTCCGGGGCTGTTCCCAATGCACACTTAATAAACACAATGCCATTTCCCGAGGATTTCCCGAGCTCTTTCAGCACGTCTGGAAGTGTGATCCTGCCTCCTTGAATCCGCTGGAAAGTGCTCTACAGGGTTCCCTCTGCCCTGATCCACTGTAGGACACCCTTGATCTTTCCTTTCCCACCCCAGGTACCGGCACAGCCCTTTGCATTTAACAGGCGGTCTAAGTAAAAATCAAAGACGAAAATGTGAAAAATAATTCATTTTGAGGGACAAAAAGTGCTTGTGGTGTTTTGTGTTGCTCAGGAAAAGAGGATTTGTATTTAATTTTTTTATGGATGAGGTTGAGATTGAGCAGCTTCCCCCTGTGCTGGCTGGGGGCCAGAGCAGCTGCTGCTGCGGCACAGGAAGAACGGAATAATGAGGAATCAATGGAATAATGAGGAATCACCACGGTGGGGGCAGTTGTGCTCCCATCCGCCCCTGCCTGGCGACGCATCCAGGTGCAGGAAACCCCCGGAAGCTCTTTGTGCCCCCGTTGCTTCCCAGCTGTCCGAGGGGCGATGTTTGCGGCGGAGGTTTTAAACGAGATGTTGTTCTTGGACGGGGATGGTCAGGTTGTTCTCGTGTCTGTCGCCAGACTGAGCCTCTATCGCAAGGAAGGGCTGAATCCTGCAGGTTCTGCCCGGTGGGGCTGTGTCCCTGGGCCTGGCTCTGCACCCCTGGGAGCGGGAAGCACACAGGTTGTGAGCAAAGTCTGTGTCCAAAGAGCGTTTCTGAAAGGATTATTGATCAGCCTGAGGGCTGTGCCCACCAGCAGACAGATGTCAGGACTGGAACTCATGAGGTTCATTCCCACGTGCAGAATGTATGCTGGATTCCAGTCCCAGGCAGAAAGACTTCCAACGGAAAGAGGGGAAAATTAGGTTGGATATTGGGAAGAAATTCCTCCCCGTGAGCGTGGCGAGGCCCTGGCACAGGCTGTCCAGAGAGGCTGGGGCTGCCCCATCGCTGGAAGTGTCCAAGGCCAGGTTGGAGCAACCTGGGATAGTGGAAGGTGTCCCTGCCCATGGCAGGGATGGGATGGGATGGGATGGGATGGGATGGGATGGGATTTGAGGTCGCTTCCCACCGAAACCACTCCGTGACTGTAAGATGCTCAAAAGCAGCTGGAAGTTGCCAGCCCATGGTTCCTTTGGGAATTGCTTTCTCAGTTCTCTCCGTCTCCCCTAACTCTGAGTACCTGAAGGGAGTTTCATTCCAATTTTTCCAGTGGAGATCAGCACCAAAGGGCAGATCCTCTCTCCTGAGGGAGATGCACAACGTGGGGAGTCCGGGTGTGCAGGGCAGGGCCCCCCCAGTTCTCTGTGGGATGTGTCAGTGCTTTCCTTTTCCCCCTCAGGCTCCCTTTACGTCTGAAACTTGTCTTTTTTTGGCCAAGGAATCCACCGAGTGCGTTGGAGCCCACAGTTAATAACAGTAATAATAATGCAGCTCCTCCAAGCAACTGAGAAGGAATTAATTTCTTTCCATTCCACGTTCTGCCAGGGTGGAGGTGATGTGGTTGTCACTCATCCGGAAGGAATTTCAGAGGTAATTACATAAGGCAGAACTGGGAGCACAAGGAGCTGTAGCTACAGGTTTGGGGTATGGGCTGATGGAAAGGGGGGTCCCCGCCCTGCTCTGTTGATGAAACACAAGAGTTTCCAGGTAGCTCCCGGGGGAGCGTCTCCCGTGCTCCTGCAGCTCCGGGCACGGAGAGGATTCGCTGCTCTGGTGCAGGGTTCTCCTGATGCAGGGGTTCCAGAGGATGGTGCTGGAGCTCACCCGCTGCTCGGGAGCTTTTCCTCCCGATCCCACCTCAGGAGCTGTGTCTGCCTCTGGGCCAGAGCCCCCCCCAGTGTGAGAGAGTCTGGGCAGGCTCTGGAGCCTTTCCCTTCCCTCCCCCTCCTCGTTTCTTCCCACCAGCACGAGCAGTCGCTGCAAGCCCAGAGCGAGAGGCAGGACAACGTTTTACAAATGCTGTAAACCTGGGAGTAAAGTCTTGGCTGAATTTGTGTCGGGCACCGTGCTGCTGCCAAGGTAAAAACTCTCCTTTGGGTTAGGAGGGGAGTTCTGCCTCTCTCAGGGCAATAAATGCAACTCCAGTCCCTTTAGTGAGAAATCCGAGCCATTTTCCTGTGGGTGAGTGAACAGGGATGTCTCCAACAGCTTTTCATCACCTCCTCTCCATCCGTCTGCTCCACTGCTCCTGTCCAGAATCCACCTCGGAATCCGTCATCTGATAGAGCTTCTCAGGCTGAAATATTTGGATGTTCCTCTGCGTGTTTTGTTTGCAAAAATAGCCATATTTGTGTGTCAAAGAACCTTGTGTTGGTTCACCTGTGCTACCTAATCTCAGTTTAATTATCAGCAAAGTCAAGGCTGTAATTTAGGTTAATTGCTTAAATTAAAGCCTTTGGGTTAAACTTGGGCTTCCAAGCTAAATTCAAACCCGACTCATTTCGGCCGTAATTTACTATTTCATCCCGCGTTAATGAAGACCAGCAAGGCTGAGGTTTTTCCACGGGAGACCACGGAACTCCCAGCATCCCTGTGCTGTGGGGCCGGGCCCCTCTGAGACCCCCTGGGCGGGAGGCGAGTGGCCGTGAATCCCATTTCCCGAAGGGATGAATTAGGACGAGCTCCTCAGAAGCTTTCCCATAGGTGTTGCCCTGTGCTGGGCCCTTTGAGCCTGTTCCCAGCAGTATCTGGAGGCCAGTCAGCTCCAGCTCCTGGGTGACTTTGAAGTGTAGGTGTGACCTGCTTTCCCCAGATAATTGTTTTCTGTGCCAGCACGGAGACTCCGGTGCAGGGCAGGCTTCGGGAAGTTCACCTCCATCGCTGCTGCCCGGCAGACACCTGGGAGGGCTCGTTCTCCCTGGGGTCTGCTGCATCTTGAAGGACCCCCAGATTCTGGAGGGGTCTGGTACCTCCCTTATCCTGTTCTGGTGCCTGGCTGGTGGTGCCTGAAGGAGCCTGGATCCTCCACATCTCCCTGTAATGCCTTTGGAGAATCCCCTGCCCCAGGCCGGGCTGCTGGGGCTGTGACCCACGTGCAAAACGTGAACTTCAGAGGCTGAAGGCGGTCGCGGGGTGTTTGTCCCACCCCGTCCTTCCTCCTGGCCCCGGGGCAAGCCTTTTCTCCCGGTAAAGAACACGGAGCCCTGGAAACTGGGGTTGCTGGGGAGCCCCACAGTTTTGGCGAGCTCTGTGCGCATTCCACATCCCCCAGCTCCATCCTGCTCCTGGCTTGATTTTCCTTCTGAAGATCCACAGCGCTGGCGTGGAGTTGAATTTCTCCCGGTTAAAACAAACCTGGGTCGGCACAGGGAGCTGAGGAGATAAACAAGGATTATCCACGTGTCCTAGAAGGTGGATCCAGTCACAGGGCAGCGATTCCAGGGGGCCTCGTGTTTATTCACCACTCTGCTGGTCCGTGGGATCGGTTCCATTTCTGACCTCCAGCTGCTTTGGGCAGCGGGATATTGCTCCAGCTGAGCAGATGGCAGCTGGGAATATTGTTCCATTCTGGATTTGCTGCATCCTGTGTTGCCTTCCCTGCAGCCATTTCGTGTATTATTTCATTCGCAGCCTGTGCAAATAAACAATTTGCAAATTAAAGTAATTTTCCTTGATGGAAATTCTGCTTTTGAGTCAAAAAAGCTGCAATGTTTCGTTTTGGAATTGTTAAGGGGAGTTGGTTCAGTGTTTCAGGACAGGATCATTCCCATAGGAAATGCTGAAATTAAATGTTTGGTTTCAGAAAAGGTTTCACCCAGTGTTTCAGTGCCAGCTAAAATCACGTGTCATGTTTGACTCGAGTGTGTCAAATCTTCCAGGTCTCTGCAGATCAGGAGGAGGGAGCTTGAATACAGCTTTTTGCATCTGCTCTGCGAATTCCCGAAGAAGATGTGCCAGGATGGGCTCTCAGAACACTTCACTGGAAACAGAAGACACAGAGGGTGGCTCAGGGCTTTTTTGGCTGCATCCTCACCCTCAGAGTGTAGGAGACAGACCCAGCACTGGCTCACGGAGGCTCAGGAGCTGTCCTGGTGCTGCGGGGATGGGTAAGGACTTGGCAAAGATGTTTCACGGAGGGTTCATCGGTGGTGGACCCATGTGTTGATGTGGCCCATGGTCCAACGTGTTGTGCACACTTGGGTTAAAAACCAAAAACCCTCACATTTGACATTTTCAATAATAAAACCCAACAAATCGGGCTGCTCTGCCTCCAGCCACCACCTCGGCTCTGGGAGCTTGTCCCCATTCCCTCAAATCAGCCCAAGAAACAAGGCCAGATGCTTGACAGGTGGGGAAAGCTCTTCAGTGACTGGAGCCCAACCATTCACCCTCCATAAAACCTCCTCTGGTGCAAACGGGCTGCCCCGACTTCCCCGAGACATCATTCCACGGCGCTTCCCGGGTGCTGGAGCGGAGCCTCGGGGTGTTCATCCCACCGCAGGACCATCGGGCGGGACCATCCCTTTCCCTGCTCTGGGTCCCCACCTGCTGGAGATGCTGGGCGGGCTTGGCCAGGACTCTCACGGCTGCACCAGGTGATGGACGAGGGCGTCCGGTTGGTGCGGGAGCTCGGAGGGGTTTCCCTGGAAAGCTGCTCTGGAACGTTGCCCGGGGGGCTTTTCCTGGCAGACCCGGCTGACGCCCCCTCTCCTCCCCACCCCCAGCTGGAGTTTGCAGGGATTGCGGGATAGGCTCATGGGCACCGACCATCTCCTTTTGGGACCAGCATTCCCAAAGGGCTGCGGGTCCTTCCTCATCTGCCCCCCTCCCGCCCTGGCTCTTCCCTTGCCCATGGTTCTCGTGCTGCCGTTGGGGCTGGATTCCCACCTCGCCTGGTGCTGCCCCATTCCTGCCGGGATCCGCACCTGGCCCTGACAGGGAGCGGGATCAGGAGATGCCTGTGGAGCCACAGGAGGGAGACTGGGATTGGTGTGGGATCTCGGCTGAAACCCCCCACCCAGGCAGGTCATGGAAACCTCCCGGAGGCCTGGGTGGGAATCGGGAGACTGAGTGCTGTGGGCACCTTGGAAGGCCTCGGGTTCGCTCCAAATGAACCTGAGGCCCTGAAACTGCCCTTGCAGAGGAGCAGCCAGGACGTTTCATGGGATGTTTGCAGTCCCAGGGAAACCTCGGTGTGCAAGCACTGTGTGTGCAGATTTTGGGTGCCTTGCCCTGTGCCTGCCTCTCCAGCTGCTCTTCCCAGTCAGGGCAATGTCCACCTGCTCCGTCCCCTTCCTGCCGTGATGCCAATCTCGCCGTGTCCTCGCCGAGGTGCTGATGCCAGAGGTGGGCTCCTCTGGTGTGCAAGTTACTCCTGCTTGTACAAACTAATGGCTGAGCCATGCCCTGCATGAGCCAGCTCATGGATCCCAAAGAAACCTTTGGGAATCACCTTCCTTTTTCCCACCTCCCTGCACTTCCTTCCCTCTGCAGTGACAGGCAGAAAGGGCAGCTTTGGAGGTAACCACCACAGTGGGATTCATCCAGCTTTTGGCTCAGTTCTGAGGCAGTTTTTCCTTCCTCAGTTTTACATCCATAGAATCATGGAATGGTTTGGGTTGGAAGGGACCTTGAAGCCCATCCAGTTCCACCCACGTGCCATGGGCAGGGCCACCTTCCACAGACGAGGCTGCTCATCCCACCCTCCTTTCCACGTGCCCCAACTTGTCCTAGAGCCCAAGTCCTAAAACTGAGTTTTGTTTCCCTAAGGAGCCAGTCCTGTCCCAGGAACTGCCCTCAGGGCGTCCCCAGTGCAGCAGGGACACGGCACAGACCAACACCTGCAGCAGGAGGGAAGAAAAGCCAAAACCCAGCAGAGTTTAAAAATGACAAATGCTCTTTTATTGGACCTTACAGTAGGTTAGGCCTGGAAGTGAGGAGGCTGCAGCCATGAGGACGAGGAGTTAGAAATCTTATACACACAAAGCAAAAACCTTTCCCACAAGTGCTGGAGGAAACAGAAGGGGCTGGAAGAAATCTTGAATTGCAGACAAAACCTTTGGAGGCTGTAACACATGTTGGGGGGCAGAGGCTTTTAGAGCCTCTTGGAGGTGTTTTCACTGCTGAGGACCCGGGACTGCGGTTCCACAGGGCTGATTCACCCTTGGAATGGGATGAACAGAATGGTTGTCCCCGTTCCACGCAGTGTTTCCCTTTCAGCGCCGGGCTTTGAGGAGAGACCGAGGGCTTGCTGGCAGAGGGGCACCACGGGGTCCGTGCCCAGCCGGTGACCTGTTACAACCTGTGCTCCAGCCAAAGGTGCTCCAGATTCTCACGGAGGGGTCCCGGTCCCCCCCGCTGCCCCAGAGGTGAAGGACGGAGGAAGGAGAGGCTCTAGCGCAGCTATTTACACCATGATCTGCAGGGCAGGAGGCCGGAATTGCCGACGGTCATGCGCTTGCCAGCCTTATCTGATGGTCTTTTTGCTGGTGGTGGTCTTGGACACGATCCTGACGCTGCCTCCCGTGCTGGAGCTGACGCCCCGGCTGCTCCCAGAGCTGAAGGAGCTGCCTCCACCATAGCTGAGCCCCCCGGAGAAGCCTCCGCTGCCGCCTCCGAAGCCTCCGCTGCCGCCTCCGAAGCCGCTGCTCATGGTGTAGCCGCCGCTGCCGCCGCCGCCGCCGCCCAGGCCGAGCCCCCCGCCCAAGCCCAGGCTCCCGCCGCCGTAGCCCATCCCGCTGGAGCTGCTGACCACGGCTGGGAACGAACCGGGAACACCCACGTGAGGGGACAGCCGGGCCCCCGAGGTGGGGAGACCCGCAGTGTCACCCCCTCGGTGAGGGGTGGGGGGGAAGAGGTGGAACGGGGGGAGGTACAAAGGGGTGGAAGGGGGGGGATATGAAGAGGGGGAAGGGGGGGTGATACTCACAGACACTGACAGCTCCGACTCCTTCTCCAGCAAGCCTGTTGGGAAAGGGGAAAGTGAGCAATAATGCCAAAACCTTGTCCATGGGACCATCTAATTAGGCTTGCATGGCCTTCAGCAGGGACTCTGCTCTGGTGGGGTGTGTCAGTGTCACAGGTGAGGGGTGATAATGCTCATTTTTGTCGGTATCGGGTGCCAAGAGCTGGAGAAACAAAACTTTGCCTACAAAGTTCACCGTTTCAACCATCCCTTTGTGTGCCCTGGTGCTCCAGCCCCGTGGCAAGAGCTGTTTGACCCCAAGGAGATGGTCAGCACGCAGCAGGTCCACGTGTCCTCACCTGCTCTCCTCGCCCTCCAGCAGCTTCCTGTAGGTCGCGATCTCGATGTCCAGGGCCAGCTTGACGTTCATGAGCTCCTGGTATTCCCGGAGCTGCCGCGCCAGGTCAGCCTTGGCTTTCTGCAGGGCATCCTCGAGCTCAGAGAGCTTGGCCTTGGCATCCTTGAGGGCCATCTCCCCGCGCTCCTCGGCCTCGGCGATGGCTGCTTGGAGGTTGGCACACTGGGAGTGGGGAGAACAGGCAGTTGTTTCATTTGGGCCCCACAAACCACTCTCCCGAGCGTTGCTGGGGGGTTGTGGACACTGCCTGGTGGCTCCCAGGATGGCACTGAGGGCTCCTGATGGGACCTGGCTCTTCCTGCTGTGCCTGACCACCATCACCTCCCACCCACCTCCTCCTGCTCCGCGGGACCATCCCCCTCCTACCTGTTTCTTCACGCTGTCGATCTCATTCCGCAGCCTCTGGACCATCCGGTTGATCTCTGAAATCTCAATCTTGGTGTTCCTCAGGTCATCCCCGTGTCTCCCGGCGGAGACCTGGAGCTCCTCGTACTGGTACACAGAGAGGAGGAGAGCACTGGTGAGCACCACGTGCCATGGGAAGGGTGAGGGGACTTCAGGGAACAAAGTGCACGTCTGGATGTGGGTTAAGGGGTGGGGGACAAGATTCCTCCGAAATCTGCCCATGGAATAACGGCACTTGCCCTTAGCTCTCCGTACGTGCCAGGAAGGCAGTGCCTGATGGCACAGGAGACCTGGGCATTGTCACCTACAAGAACCTGGAAGGGCAAGTGTTTAAGGCCAGTTCTGCCAGTGACTCTGCAAGCCCAAGGTCAAAACTTTTGAACGTCTCGTCCCTGTCTCCTCTCAGCTGACGGGAAATAATTTCTGATCATTTCTGACCACAGGAATCAGTCTGTCACCCCGGTTACCCACCTTGTTCTGGTACCAAGCCTCGGCCTCGGCGCGGCTCCGGTTGGCGATGTCCTCGTACTGCGCCTTCACCTCGGCGATGATGCTGTTGAGGTCCAGGTTCCGGTTGTTGTCCATGGACAGCACCACCGAGGTGTCGGACACTTGCTGCTGCATCTGGGACAACTCCTGCAGAAGATGCAAGAAATGAAGTTAATGGTCTGGTGTCCATGGTGAAAACCACAGAGACAAGGTGGTTTGGGAGTGCTCCCTGCCAAGCTGTTTTCTTGCATTTCCCCTGCTCCATCTCCATTTGGCCTTTTCTAACTTATTTCTGCATTACCATTTCCAGAAGGCTGGGACCTTCTCCTCTGCTCCCCCAGAGCCCCGGGTGAGGGATCCACGGGGCAGGAGCAAGGGGATGCTCTCCAGGAACCACTCACCGCCTCGTACAGAGCTCTCAGGAAGTTGATTTCGTCTGCCAGCGCGTCGGCCTTGCCCTGGAGCTCAACCTTGTTCATGTAAGCACCGTCCACGTCCTAAAGAGAAGATACCATGAAAGGGGCTTCAGGACACCAGTGGGGCCGTGTCTGCTTCCAGGTCTATTATTCATAGAATCGTGGAATCACGGAATGATTTGGGTTGGGAGGGACCTGAAGGCTCATCCAATTCCCACCCCTGCCACGGGCAGAGACACCTTCCGTAGACCAGATTGCCTTGGACTCTTCCAAGGACGGGGCAGCCACAGCTTCCCTGGGCAGCCTGTGCCAGTGCCAGCAGTTCCTTAGGCTCATTTTTATGTCCCTGTGATCAAGGTATTTTTTTAACGTAATGTTGGACAGTGACTGTGAGCCAGAACCAGGTTCTCGGGCAGAGGGCAAAGCTCTGACTCACAAGGATGTGACCAGAGACTGAGCTGAGCTACGAGAGGCCAGAAAACAGGGCAGCTCTATCAGCACAGAGGAGGTTGTGCCCATTCCCGGCCTCAGGAGGACCCAGCCCAGGATGTGCTGATCTCATGGCTTGACCCAGGCGTGAGGGTGCAGGACCCCAACTCCCACCAGCTTTGCTTGAACTCTGCAAGGTGAGTTAACTCCAGTTCCTGGCCCGTAATTCCCAACCCACTCACCTTCTTGAGAACCACGAACTCGTTCTCGGCACCTGTGCGCCGGTTGATCTCATCTTCATATCTGCCAAGATAAAAGAGTGAGGGGGTTTGGATGGAATGAAGAGGTGGGAGCACCCCGTTCCCAAATCATCAGTTGTGGCTCATGGATATATTCCCTACTCCCACATGTTTATCCAGAGCAGACACAGAGCAAATATTACTGTCTTTGAACTGTGGGACTCCGTGGTGTGAGTAGTCCCAGTTAAATTAATATATTTTAATCACTGCCCATGAAGTCAAGCTCATGCACAAATGTGCAGATTCAGATCCCGTTTTGGCAGGAAGCTGGAGCAGCCATTCCCGCTGACCTTCGCTCCAAGCAAAGTTATGCAAAAGGCTTTCAACAAAGCTGCACTGCAATGCCTACAAATGTGTAATAAGGCAATCATTTGATATTTGATATTATAATAATGCTAATGGCTCTGAAGAACCCACTGCAGCATTTAATTAAAACAAAAACTCCATGGTTGTGCAAGAGAGGATCATTACAGCTCTGACAGCGTTTCTGTGGAACTTTTTATGGCTCTGAGCAACATCCTCTCATCAGATAATCAGGGCAGGGCTTAGCTAGAAAGTAGACAAAACATGCAGGCTCTTGAGACAAAGACCTGGCTTTCAAGGCAGGTTTGTGCCAGTCCTCTCACCAATATTGGCAGAGATTTCCCTGCAGACAGATCTCTGAGTGGACAAGGGAAGAGGTGGGAATTAGCCAGTGGACTGGGAACCAACTCTGGACTTGAAATAAAATGTGTTCTCTTTTCCAGGACATAGCTCTGAAATCCAGAGTGTAGAATTGCTCATTTGGGGCCTGATCAGTATTTCTAAAAGCCTAGAACACATTTCAAGAACTCAAACGCACCCAAAAACACACCAGAAGCTCTGCCAGACCCTCCTGTTGGACCTAAGTGTCATCTTCCCAGCCCCTCTCCCAAAAATCTGTCTCTTCCCATTCTTAACTACCTAATGTTCACATGTTCCAGCCCTGCAGGGTGATTCTCAAATTTGCAGTCGGCCAGGGCTGGTTGAAGAAGAGACAGATTGTTCTCAGCCAAATAAAAGTCCATGGCCTCACCTAAAAATCCCCCAAAAAAATCCCCTCCAGGCAGCAGGTGCTGACCGGTGTGTCCTGAGAATGATCCGTCCTCCCTCCACCAGGACCCGTGTCTCAGCACGGGGTTAATTCCCTCCCCAGGGAAATTTTTGGCTAAGGGCTGATCATCTTCCAGGTGATGGGAGCTGAGTGAGGCCGAGCACTCCCAGGTCTCCTGGGCCCTCTAGAAAGGCTGGAATTTCCTTCACAAAATGGGAGATGGGGGATTTTTGAGCTGGAAGTTTATGGCTAAGTTTCTTTCTGGTTTTGCCTATTATTCTCACGATTTACTAATTTTTCTGTCTCCAGGCGTGTTATTCCAGGAGACTCCAGGGATCAGACCATGTTATGCTGGAGCAGTTTCCCAGGAATTCTGTGCTAAACACCGACCTTGATCGTGATAAATGTGAAATAACACGGGGTGATTCTGGGAGCGTGTTTTATGCTGGGAGGAGGAACCCGGATCCAACACCGTGTGTGCACCAGCAGGAATGAGCCACCTGCCCAGGTTTTCCTGGCTGGAACGGCTTACGCTGCAGATCGCAATTCCTTACTTGTTCTTGAAGTCTTCCACCATGTCCTGCATGTTCCGGAGCTCCGAGTCCAGCCGGCCCCTCTCTCCCACCAGGCTGTCCAGCTGCCGACGGAGGTTGTTGATGTAGCCTTCGAAAAGGGGCTCCAGGGACTTCCTGGTAACAGTGTGGCCCTGCTCTTGGAGGAGGCTCCACTTGGTCTCCAGCACCTTGTTCTGCTGCTCCAGGAACCGCACCTGGGGAGGAACAAAGCCGGGGACAGGTGTGGACAACACGAAAAAAAACCTCACAACTGCCAGGAAAAGGTGGGACCACCAGCGAAAAGGTCAAGAGACGTTGGGACAATCAGAGGGGAATTATTAGGAGTGTCCCAGTTTAGGGCGTTGGATTCTCAAAAGTATTAGAAGCTTCTGGAGATGTTCAGCAAGATTTTTTTCAGGAGTTTTAATCAGGCCAAACACCTGTACTTGCAACTTAAATGTTTCTCCCCCCAGTAGATGCTCAGCCCGCCTTACTGGTTTAAACTGGTTCTATCCCTTTGTAGAGGAGAAGATCCATCCACCCCGGGATGGTTTTTACAGGGAAGAGAGAGAATTACTTTGCCAATGAAATAAAGGCGCTGAAAACTCATCCTTGCTAAGATGAAACAGAAAACAGTTCTTAAGTTTTCAGCCAAGCCCACGTTGTTTGTCGGCTGGGATCAGTTCAGGCAAGTCCCTAAATCCAAAGGAAGTTTCTTCCTGAAGTTTTTTCCCGAGGCAGCTGATAACATGCCTGGCTTGATGGTTCAGACCAAACTCTCACCTTGTCGATGAAGGAGGCGAATTTGTTGTTGAGGGTCTTGATCTGCTCCCTCTCCTGTGTTCGCACCTTCTGGATTTCCGGATCGATATCCAGCTTGAGGGGTGCCAGGAGGCTCTGGTTGACAGTCACTTCATGGATGCCACCAGGTGGGCAAACAGGGAACCCGGGGCCACCTCGGCTACCAAATCCGGGCCCTACCAGCCCAAATCCACTTCCCAGCCCATAGCCACCACCACCACCACCAGCTCCTCCTAAGCCAAAGCCAGCGCCTGCTCCACCACCATAGCCAAGACCGAAGCCGTATCCACCCCCGGCTCCGCTCCGTAGACCTCCACCGACCGAGCTGTAGGAAATTCTTTTGCTTCCACCCAAGTTATAGAGACTTCTGCTGCCGAAGCCACCGCCAGCTCCAAAGCCTCCTCCACCTCCAGCTCTTCCTCCTCCAACTCTGGAGACAGAGACAGAGCTAAAACTGCTTCTGGTCCCACCACCACCACCTCCTACAATAGCAGAGCCTGAGCTAAAGCCCCTCATGCCCCCTCCAGTAGATGATCTGAAAGAGATCCGGCTCATGGCTGGTTCAGTTGGGGAGACAAAGAGTAGGAGACAGGAAAACAAAAAAAGGCTGCGCAGCAGGAAAAGAGCAGAGGGCAATGGAGGCAGAAACCCCTGTAATGGGAGAGCTTGGGAGCCTCCTCTTTTATCTGCTTGGAAAACTTGGCACGGGAATTCAGAACTTGACGTGCCTTGCAGCAACTTGCCTTGTCAAACACACCTCGGCTACGGCGAGGCGCTGAAAAATGCATTGTTTGCAGGCAGGAAAGTAACGGCGAGAGGGAGCTCCCCCCTCCACCAAAGCCGCCGCTCTGAGTCATGGAATTAGAATTGAATGGGACGAGGTCTGCACTCAGGGGCAGGATACAACACGATTCCCGAGACCCTGGGAGCCGCTTTCCCTCGGGCGAGCCAGGGACTCGCTCGCTTGAGCAAAGTGAAGATGTTGCAAGTTGAGTTTTAAGGTTTAACACGTTGCATAGGCAAGAAAAATAGGGGCTTTTCCCAGGTTTCCAGCTCTGGGACTGGCCGTGCGTGTCCCGTTGTTGGCTCGGGGAAGCTGGGTCTGAAGGTGGTTCTAATGATCAGTGCTGATGCTGTGATTTCTTTTTAATATTCAAGTTTGATTTTCTTTTTTTCTGGATCTAAATGATCATGGGCTTGAAGAGGTGAGTGGAAGTTTTGTCACGGCAGTGTTTTCTGGGATCTTACCAAAAATCATCTCCCCTCGTTCCAGGGGAAACTGAGGAATTAGTTAACATGACTTCGAAAGACAGCAAAAAAAAAGCCTTTTCCAAAATCAAGTCAAAATAGATTAAATAGTACTTTCCTTAATAGAAACTTACAAAACACTATTAAAAAGCTGCTTGAAATGATTGTGGTTCCGTCAGGCTCAGGGTTCAAAAGCTCCCTGTGAAGTGGTATTTTTATCATTTTTTTTCTGCCCCCCACCTTATATTTATCCAACAGTTTCCACGTCATTGCTGGCTCTCCGAGATGTTCTGTGGAAGGAAATTCACCCACTTTCCCTTCCACCCCCTCCTTCACTCCACTGAGATCACACAGTTGGAAAAACGTTCTAAAATAGCTTTTGCCTCTTGATGTTGCTCCTGGGTGAACCCTTGTGCACTCAACCCCCACAGCGAGTCTGGGCTGCGCAAAGGCTCTAGAGCTGGGGATCCTTCTCTTGTGTCCGTGATGAGCTGGACACGAGATACAGCAGAAGGAGTCCCCTCATTCCCACTCAAAATACCTCCCCAAATCCTTTTGTGATCTGGATTCTGCCCACTGGCCAGGGCTGCCCACCTTAACCAAGTGAAGGAATAGTGAAAGACAGAGAGATGAGACCCCGAGCAGCTAAACCGAAAAAAATCCCAAATTCATCTACGTGAGCAAAAAGTGCAGGAGCTCAATCCAAAGGGAGGAGCTGAAGGCTGCATCTCAGAGCTTGTTTGTGTTGATGTGTTTCCAACCGCTGCTTTTTTTCCGTCTGGGAACTTGAAAGAACCTGAGCAGGAGGGGTCTGGTTGGGTTTGGTTTGGTTGGGTTTTGTCTCTTGCAATCAGCAGCGCTCCCAGCTCCCATCTCCTTCGAGTGCTCCCGATTCCAGTAGTGAGTCACAGCCCCCGGGCGCCATCGGAGCCGATCCCGGGATGGGCTCATCCAAGATCCCTCCCGTGGCAGGGACGCGGCCGGGCTGTAGCAAGGGGGTGCTCTCGCCCCGGGAGTGGAGATGTGGGAATATCCCACACGCTGGGAACGCAGCATTTCGCTGGGAAAGCCTCACCCCGCGCTCCACCCAAACCCAAGGACCCCCGACTTCGCAGCGGCAGGAGCCTCAGCCGTGAGACCTCCGGGCGCCGAAATAAACAGAGCGATACTGAAAATAAATAAACTCTGTTCCAAGCACGGCAGAGCCATGGAGATTTGCTTTCCTACGCCTGCCCACGTGAACTGGCACAACCGTGCCAGGAGCCTGTGGACGGGGGCCAGGCAGGGAACCTGCCTTTGACTCCCAAATCGCTTATGCAAAGTCACACCTGGGAACAGGAGCGCAGGTTTTAATTAAAGCAGAGGGAAAGGATTCATGTGGAAGGGAGTCATTACTTCCCCAGCTCTTCTAGGAAAGCCTGTTGCTGCAGACAATGGCAATTAAGTGGAATACTACAAAGGATTTGGAAGAGCAAAGCAAACGATGGTTTAGGCACCAAAATAAGGAAAATTCTTGCGGAATCTCTCGGTCCCTCACACTTTCCTTTCTTGGTTTGTGTCGCTCACACGCAGCGTCCCCCTGAAGGTGCTCAGGGCTGCAGGGGGGCTGTGCTGGCCCCTCAGGTGGGACAGCTCCCTGTGGAGAGACAGGACGTGACAAGGAGGGTTGCCTGGGGGATGAGGGCACTGCAGGGAAAGGGGAGGAGGAACAGGGCTCCTGCCTGCAGGAGCTCCGCTGCCTCTGAGCTCCAGTTTGCTCTTTTTTTCAGTAGGGGCTGGAAAAAAGATGCTGAAAACTCTCCAGGCTGGTTAAGGCTGAGTTGTCATGAGCTGTGTTAAATCCTCGCACCCGACCTGTGCAATTTGGCGAGGTCAGAAATCGAGGTGACTCAAAGTTTATTTTTAACTTTCACTGTTTTTTTGGCCTGTCTGCAACATCCTCTGGACAGCAGGGGCTGAAGAGTCTTGGTGGATGACAGGTTGGCCACGAGGCAGCAGCGTCCCTGCTGCAGTGGAATCCTCCGTGCCTCGGGAAGAGCGTGGCCAGCACATCAGGGACGGGATCCTGCCCCTCTGCTTGGCCCTGGTGGGGCCATGCCTGGAGTGTGGTGTTCTGCTCTGGACTCCACTGCTCCAGAAGGACAAGGAGCTCCTGGAGAGGGTCCAGTGGAAGCCACAAAGGTGATGGGAGGTCTGGAGCATCTCTTTGATGAGGAGAAACGGCGGGAGCTGGGCGCGGTCAGTCTGGAGAAGAGGGGACTGAGAGGGGACCCCAGCGATCATAGGAATGTCCAAATACCCATACAAAGGTCTCATTTGAGACGGTCTCTCATCAATCCATGTGAACATCTCCAAGGGGTGGCAAGAGGATGGTGCCAGACTGTTCAGTGGTGCCCAGGAACAGGACAAGGATCCCAGAATCCCTGAGGTGGGAAAAGCCCTCCAGGATCATCGAGTCCAAGCTGTGCCCAATCCCTACCTCGCCACCAGCCCAGAGCACTGAGTGCCCCGCCCAGTCATTCCCTGGACACCTCTGGGGATGGCCATTCCACCACCTCCCTGGGCAGGGAGGAGTCGTGGCCATAAACTAGAACACAGGAAATTCCCCCCCAACATGAGGAAGAGCTTCTTTCCATGGAGGTGGCAGGGGCCTGGAAGAGCTGCCTGGGGAGGGCGTGGATCATCCCCCTCTGGAGACATTCCAAGCCCACCTGGACACCCTCCAGTGCCACCTGCTTCAGGTGTCCCTGCCTTGGCAGGGGGTTGGACTGCATGAGCTCCAGAGGGCCCTTCCAACCCCAGCTATTCTGGGATCCTGAGTCAGGCTTTGTCCCTGGATTTGCTCTTTCGCTGAGGCTCCTTTGATTTCCTGGGCAAAGGGGATGAGATGTTCCCGTGTTTTGGTGCACCTGGGTCTGAGCGAGGTTTTGCTGAAGCGTCTCCTTTGAACTTGCCGGGACACGCCAGCAAGTGTGTTCCTGCTCCTTCCCGTGTTCCTGCTCCTTCCCGTGTTCCTGCTCCTTCCCGAGTTCCTGCTCCTTCCCGAGTTCTGCCCGGAGTTATGCAGGGCCGGGATCTTGCAAGGTCAGGGCAAAGCAAAGCATCCGAGCCTTTGAAATTCAATAAGGGCTTTGCAATAACGTTTGGCTGAAGGTTTTTTCTCTGCTTTTCCTTGGTTTCATTCTCCTGCTGCAGTGACTGACCGAAATACCTGCGTCCGTGCTGCTGTTGTGCTCCAGCACCCAGCCCCAGCCCGGATCTTCCAGATACAGCCTCCCCCAGAGCCCTGCAGACACTTGGGTTTGCTCCGGCTTTTTAAGAAAGCAAAAATTAAATCCTGAGGTTTTGCCTGGCTGCTCCAAACCCTCCCTTCCATGGAAGAAAAGCTTTTGGATTAACCCCAATAAATTAAGAAATGACTGGTGATTAATTGTCTTGTCGCTTGTGGATAACCTCCACCCTCCTTCTCCTCCTCCTCTTCCTCCTCCAGTTTTCTCCAATTCTTCAATTTATTTTGGGACAACCGATTTCAAGATTTTCATTATAATTTAATCAGAATTTCAAAGCTTTTCCCTGGAAGTAGAGCAAATATGCCTCCAGCTCATTCTGATGAAGGTTGGGACTATTTTGTATTGCTGGTTCTGGTTTAGAATAAAAAGATAAATAAAAAGAACAAATAAATTACGATCCGGTTTTATTGGACACATTCCAAAAAGAGAGGAAGGGAAACACGGAGCCACATCACTATCACAGAAGTATAAAAAGCTGCAGTTTTCTTTTTCAGTGGTGCTTTCCAAAAATAAAAAGATACGGTGGAAGGCTAGAGGGGTAAATTCCACCAGAAAAGGGGAAAATAGATTTGGGACACTGGAATTCCCTTGGGATCCTGCTCCTGACTGCCTCGTTTGCCACGCACTGGGTTGGAACCTGCTGCACTTCCCGGTTTCCCAAAGGTCTTTCTCTCGGCAGAGGAACCCCCACAGAGAGGAGATGCTGGGATTCCCCCAGGAGCAGTGGACACGGCCCTCCAGGCAGCTTTCCAGTGGGATTTTCACAGTCTCAGACCTTCCCCACCTGCTGCGACCAAGGCCGTGGGGAAAGACAGCGAGACTGGGACTGCCGGGGGATTTGGGAACTTTTGAATAAATTCTCGCAAAACCTTGCATGGGACAGGATAGAAACCCCATTTAACTGCAAACACTGATCTTGCTTTTGAAGGACTCATTGTCTCAGACATTATTTAGAATTTAAAAATCCTTTAATTTAGAAAACAAGCCCTTTTCCATAGGTTTTGGGTCAATCACTGGTAAATCCTCTACAAAAAACACCCCCGAGGTTACGTGTAAGGTGCCACTGTGGGCAAACTCATTTAAGAGGAGAAAGGACAGGAATGGGAGAGTGATTTGGGAAAAGCTTTTTGATAAGCTCGTGGCACATTGAATTCTCATCTGTGGGTGGAAGGATCTCAGGCTGCTGCTCGAACTTGAGCGCTCTGAATCCCTGGTCGGGCTCAAGTGCCTGAGCTGACTCAGCAGCAAAACTTGGCAATATCTGGAAGAATTGTATCTCTCAAAACTTGGCTGTGAATGGGGGAAAGAGGGATTTTCCATCTCACGAGAGTGACTCAGAATGAAGGGTATTTTAAGAGCGACGTTACAAGCCACTGCCTGGGATCTTTGAGTAGCCTCCGGGGGTGTTTCTACACAGCAGAAAAATAACCCAGATCTCTGATGAAGATGAGCTTCTCCTGTGAAGGAGCGAGTTGGGCTCATCCCAGCAGTGAAGGCAAGGCAGGGTGAGCTAAACACACACTCCCAGCCCATCCCTGGGTTTCTGGGGGCCAGAACTGAGCTAAAACCTTCTCTGCTATTTGCTCTGTTTTAGCCGATGGCTGTGGGTGGCCACAATCACAAACTGCTCGGCCTCGTTAAAAACAAACAAATGGAAAACCAAACCAATTCCCCATTCAGAACAATCACTTAAGCCCATGTTTTCCTTTTACTCCTGTTTCAGGGACTTGGAGAGCTCTGGTTTCCATGTGTTCCACTGCTTTTCTTGACCTGAGATCCAAATGCATGAGAACTACAGAGCAGGAGCAGGGCAGAGGCAGCAGGAGGGGTGGAGGTGGGTGAGAATGGGGCAGGAGGAGCAGAGGAACCACGGGAGGGTCTGGGCTTGGCTTTACTCGGGCTCTGTGGCATTCTTCAGGCTTTGGCTTTTTATGCTCTTTTTGCTGGAGGAGGTTTTGGAGACGATCTTCACACCTGGGTTGGTGCCTTTCGCACTTCCAGAGCTGAAATTCCCTCCGCCGGTGCTCAGGGCGCTGCTGCCGCCTCCGGCGTGGCTGTGGCTGCCGGCAGTGCCCAGACCACTCCCTCCTCCAAATCCACCTCCAAGACCACCTCCAGCCCCGAGTCCAAGTCCTCCTCCGCTTCCAAAGCTGTAGCCTCCTCCTCCTCCTCCTCCTCCACTGCCAGCTCCGAGACCGAAACCACTCCCGCCTCCTCCTCCAAGGCCAAAACTGCTCCCGCCGCCTCCTCCAGAGCCAAAACCGCTTCCAACACCTCCTCCAAGACCAAAGCTGCTTCCACCACCTCCTCCAAGGCCAAAACCACTTCCGCCACCTCCTCCACTCAGGGTCAGTCCACCAAATCCTCCTCCTAAGCCAGCTCCACCAGCGATGCCGGAGCTGGAGCTGATGACTGCTGCAAGGAAAAGCAACCAGAGGGTTGGACATCTGCTTGGCAGTCATGGAATCATGGGATGCACTGGGCTGGAAGGGGCTGGGCTGGGCTGGAAGGGGCCAAAAAAGTCATCCCATCCCACCCCCTGCCATGGGCAGGGACACCTTCCACTATCCCAGGTTGCTCCAGGCCCCATCCAACCGGGCCTTGGACACCGCCAGGGATCCAGGGGCAGCCACAGCTTCTCTGGGGAGTTCCAGGAAGCACCATCATCAGGACCTTGACCCACAGGACTTGAGCCCAGCTTCCATCCCCTGCGCAAGCCCCTAATGACAGTGCAGGGCTCCAAAAGTCCTATGTGGGGCAAAACTTCCCTTTTCCCAAGGTTGCTCCCAGGCCTTGTTCCCAAAGCCAGACTTTGGGATCCAGAACTGTGATACTTACAGTAGCTGATGGGGTTCAGTCCCTCCCCGCTGAGCCTGTTGGGGGATTAGAGGAGATTAGAGCAAAATTATGGAGATAGGCAGAGGAACCAACCTCTGATGGGAAAAGCGATTGTCACTATTATCCCCACAAGGATTTTGTTCCCACCTGCTCTCCTCGCCCTCCAGCAGCTTCCTGTAGGTCGCGATCTCGATGTCCAGGGCCAGCTTGACGTTCATGAGCTCCTGGTATTCCCGGAGCTGCCGGGCCATGTCGGCCTTGGCTTTCTGCAGGGCGTCTTCCAGGTCAATCATCTTTGCCTTGGCGTCCTTGAGGGCCAGCTCCCCACGCTCCTCCGAGTCTCCGATGGCCGTCTGCAGGGTGGCACACTGCAAGGGAGGGGGGGCTTGGAAAGCTGCTCTCCCCTTTGGGTGAGAGTCACCCAAGGAAGAAGCCCATTCTGGCCGGGGTGCTCATGGAAAACATTCTGGCTGGGCGAACAGGGCTGGAGTTGAAGTGCCAGACTGGCAAGAACAACTTAACTGTTAAATTTTAGTGTGGAGCCCTTTCCAGGAGGGAATTCAGCACCTTCAGTGAGGGTGCAAAAGTCCCCGATGAGCAAAGCTGAGCTGTGGTGTTGAGGGACAACAGAACGGGGCTCTGTCAGCTCCTTTGGCCATTCCTACCTGGTTCCTCATGTTCTCTATCTCAGAGCGGATCCTCTGGATGAGCCGGTTGAGCTCTGAGATTTCGCCCTTCGTGTTGCGCAGGTCGTCACCGTGTTTCCCAGCCGTGGCCTGCAGCTCCTCAAACTGAGGTGAGGAGGAAGGTGGAACCTGAACCCTCTGAGGTGTCTGGCTGGACAAGACATGGCTCAAACAGCCCCTCTTAGGGACAGCAGGGATTTCCTGTGGCAGTGATGGGTCAGCTCACCTTGGTTTGGTACCAAGCCTCGGCCTCGGCGCGGCTCCGGTTGGCGATGTCCTCGTACTGAGCCTTGACCTCGGCGATGATGCTGCTCAGGTCCAGGTCCCGGTTGTTGTCCATGGACAGGATGACGGCAGTGTCAGACACTTGGGCACTGAGCTGGGCCAGCTCCTGTGGGAAGCACACGGGAGCTGCACTCACCTCTCCCAGCCCCCAGAGTGGTGGCGTTCCCCAGCCGAGGACAGCGGCAGGACGGGAGTCGGGGATTTGTCTGTACCGCCTCGTAGAGGGCTCGAAGGAAGTTGAGTTCATCACTCAGGGCGTCCACCTTGGCCTCCAGCTCCACCTTGTTCATGTAAGCAGCATCCACGTCCTGGAAAAGAGCAGCTATGGGGGCACCTGTGGCACCCGGGTCCTCTTCTCAGCCAGGGAGAAGTTCCTTGGCACAGCCAAGAAGCGGGCAAGCCTGGAGACGAGGCTGCCCCTTTCCCTGCTGCCTTGTAGAGAAGCTGTGCTTGGCACATCCCTCTGGAAGAGCACCAAGAGGGCATCTCTTGCCCCAGACAGGCGCTGTGTGTAATTTGGAAATGGATAAGGAGGGAGGTCCTGGCTCTTTGGCCTTGGTGCCTGGGATTCCCAGCACAACTGATCCCGTTTGTCTCTACATGCTCTGGTTTGCTCCTGTGTGCCTTGTGGGACAGGAGAGGGAGGAGATTTTACTTCCCTCCCACAAGCCCCTCCATTCCTTTCCCACAATGCCATGGTCAAATGGTGATTTAAAGCCCTTCTAAAGGATGAGGCTGCAGCTCCATGAGATCTCCCACCCCTCAGGATATTCCCAGTCCATGCAACGGTTGGGGTTGGCTCAGCACCTCCTGTCTCACCCACCTTCTTGAGCACCACAAATTCATTCTCTGCTGCCGTGCGCCGGTTGATTTCCTCTTCGTATCTGCAGGGATAAAGGGAAAGAGGTGCCGGATCAGACCTCGGGGAGCAGAGCAGGTGTCCAGGTAGGACTGCAAGGTGACCTGAACTGGGGGTGGCATCTCCAAACCAGACTCCTGGGAACTGTCCAGCTCAAATGTGTGAGATTCCCACTTCTCAAAGGGCTGAAAGGACATTTTTGGCTTAATGCAGACAGAACAAGGAAGGTAAAGCTGGTTTAGAGGATTTTCCTTTGCAAGAGCCATGTGAGCAAGAGCTCATGTGAGCATGTTTGCAAGAGCCAAGTACCACAAGGTGCTGTGTCCTGGTTGAGTCTCCATTTTTTGCTGGGAAAAATGTCAATGGAGCCTTTTTGGTGCTGTTGAGGAAAATGGGTCCGGCAGGGAGAGATATATCTGAGCAGGGGGTATTGGAGGCGATTATTGATGTTCTGTGTTACGGGCTGGAGTACAAACTGGAGAAACTTTTTCCCCTTTCCTGGAGAAATCGCTGTTAACACTTCAGGCTGGATGTTTGCCTTTCAGAAATCGGAATTTTTGAGATGAATCATAGAATCATGGAATTACAGAATCATGGAACCATAGAATCACAGAATCAAAGAATCGCAGCATTACAGAATTACAGAATCACAGATTCAGCTGAGTTGGAAGGGGCCCATCAGGATCACTGAGTCTGGCTCCTGGCCCTGCACAGGACACCCCACCAATCCCACCCTGTGCCTGAGGGCGTTGTCCAAACGCTCCTGGAGCTCTGGTAGCCTTGAGGCCGTGCCCATTCCCTGGGGAGCCTGGGCAGTGCCCGACCACCCTCGGGGTGAAAATTCCCACTGCTCCATGTTCAGCTGAGCCATTTACACCCCGTTTCACACTCACTTGTTCTTGAAGTCCTCCACGAGGTCCTGCATGTTCTTCAGCTCCCCGTCCATGCGTCCCCGCTCATTGAGCAGGTTGGCCAGCTGCCGCCGCAGGTTGTTGATGTAGGCCTCGAACAGCGGGTCCAGGCTGCTCTTGCCAGAGTTGTTTTTTTGGCCCTGCTCCTGCAGAAGGGTCCATTTGGTCTCCAGCACCTTGTTCTGTTGCTCCAGGAAGCGAACCTGAGCATTGGGAAGCAGAAGAGGCTTAGGCAGAAGATACTTGTGAGCTGACAGCCAGTATTCAGTAACTGGGAGTGATGCACAGCAGGAGCCAAGGGATTCCCAAGCTGAGTTTCCAAGCTGGGAATATCCTCTGGATTATCCAGGGCTGTGTTAGCCCAACCCGTAGCTGAGCAAATCCACCCTCAGAGGAGAGTTCTCTTCAGAGGCAGTTTAATTTAGGAAGCCAACAAGCAATGGTAGGAAAGCTTGGGTTCAGGTCTTTCTTCACCAGACAGTGAAGTTCTTCTTTCACACGCTCTGGGGTTCCTTTCTTCGCAAGATATTTATCTTCCTTCGTTAAAGCCAAGGGCTGAGTACTAACGCTAAAAGGCTTAATTGCCTTTCCTTTTGCTCACACACACAACATATTTATCCAATTAAAAGCACAGGAAGGACTTGAGTGGTTGAGTCAACTGAGTCGATATATAAAGGATTTTATCTTGCAGGCCATAAACAACAAGGACCAGCACATCTGCTGTGATTGCCCAGAGAAAGAGCTGGGTTGAGTCCCTAGACCTGGACCCAGAACTGACTTATTCCATTTCAGCTAATCTGTGTTATTGCTCAGGCACAAAACCTGGACCTAATCCCAGTACTACAATTTTCTTGTCTTGTTTTCTCCCCTGTAACTGTTCAAAGAACATTATTGTTTGAGGGAATTAATGAAGACATGCAGGGAGGAAATGGGTGAAGGACTGGAGATCTCTGAAGTCATATTTTTGTATCTACTAGACCCTCACTCCCCCTCTACCACAGGTCCACAGCACCTGACGAGGTCTCACCTTGTCAATGAAAGAAGCAAATTTGTTGTTGAGGGTCTTGATTTGCTCCTTCTCATCTTTCCGCACCTGCTGGATGTTTGGATCTATCTCCAGGTTCAGCGGTGCCAGGAGACTCTGGTTGACGGTCACTTCTTGGATTGTACCCACTCCAGACGGGCCACCGGGAAATCCCGCTGGGCTCCTGCCACCACCCAGCCCCCCAGGAAATCCTCCCAGCCCACCCAAGCCAAACCCTCCACCACCTCCGTGCCCACCACTAAAGCCAAGCCCACCAGCGCCTCCACCAAAGCCAAACCCACCACCTCCGCCGCCAAACCCCAGCCCAAGCCCACCACCGGCTCCGCCGCTGCCAAATCCGCCTCCTCCACCGCCGAGCCCCAGCCCAAGCCCACCACCGGCTCCGCCACCGCCGAGCCCGTAGCCACCCCCACCGCCGCCACCGCCCAGGCCAGAGCCACCAGCAGCTCCGCTCCCAAAAGCAGCTCGGAAGCTGCTTCCCACCCCGATGGAAATCCTCTTGCTACCGCCAAGGTTGTAGAGGCTCCTGCTGCCAAAACCTCCCCCACCACCGCCGCCACCTCCTCCAATGAGCCTCCCAAAGCCTCCTCCGCCTCCTCCCGAGCGTGCCACGGACACGGAGCCGAAGCCAGCCCTGCTGCTGCTCGGGATGATGGCCGAGGCAGCGCTGTAGGAGCGGCCTCCTCCTCCCGCCCTCATGCTGAGTGTCCGGTTCATCGCGGCAGCACAGAAGGGCCCTGCACAGCCAGAGAGACTCCGCAGCTCTCTGAGGAAAGGGAATACAGGCGCCCCTTTTATCCCCCAGGGATCTGGGCTTGGTTGCATGGAAGTCCAGTGATCAATTTAGTGCCTTCATGGTTTTGACGTGCCAGGAGGCAGCTGTCTCCCTGAGACTTGTTAAACCCTGACTGCACCCAAACACACCTCCTGGGGCCGGAGCCGCTCAGCTGGAAGAGTTATCTAACGCCCAGGTTTCTGGCAGGGAGAGCTCAGCCTGATGCAAAGCCTCTGTATCCTCGCAGAGGTCGGTTATTTTATTCTGTAGTATTTTGCCTAACCCTGGAAGTGTCCAAGGCCCGGCTGGGAGGGGCTTGGAGCAGCCTGGGCTAGTGCAAGGTGTCCCTGCCCATGGCGGGGGTGGAATGAGATGGGCTTTGAGATCCCTTCCAACCCAAACCATCCTGGGATTCCATGTTTCTGTCATCTCCTCACTGTGAAAGAAAATACTTTTAAAATGTTATAAAACCAGAAATAAAGTCTTGCACCCCCCAGTCCTGATTAAAAGATGCAGCACATCAACACAGAGATCAGTGGAGAGTCCTCTGGACTAACTCAAGTGAAAGACGGTGAGAACAAAATGGTTAAATCTGAACAAAAATATTTCATGGGGTTTCTTCACCTGAAGGCAGAAGGTGGCTTGATGTTCATGAAACCTGACATCCCTTTTGGGGCTCTAACCTATCCTGCTGTTCCCACTCCCTGGGCAGGGACCATCTCTTTGGGATGGCTTGACAAAGAGGTCCTGATCAAGTTTTCCTCTTTCCCCTTTCCAGATTTAAATATCACCTCAACTTTTGCCCATTTATATTCGTTATTTAGCCCATGGCAGGTTTTCCAGTCTTCTCCTCGCATTTCCAGAGGACAGCTCCATCCCACCCAGAGGCTGTGTTGTCATCTCTCCAGCTAGCTGATGATGTGATCGATGCAATTTCATCTTGACCTAAAAACCATTTCAAAAAAAGAGGCAGATTTTCTGAAAAGCTCTCTGCCCAGCTCTGTGGAACGATGTTATTTGCCTGCTTTAGGATGTAGTCAGTCCTGAGTTTCTGGCTGTCTCCAGCTCTGATTTCTTTTAAAGACCTTTGAACCTTCCATCCAAAATCCTGCCAAAAGCAGATTTAACCAGCATGAAAAATACTCCCACAAATTCTCCTTATTTTACTTCCTGGAGTCCTTGGGAAAGAAGATCAAATTCAGCAGGGTGTGGTGACATTTTCTGGCATCTCAGACTTTGTGGAGCTGCAGTGTTGAGAGTATTTCATCCCTTGCATGTCAGAGCTCAGCTGGTTTTTGGCGTGGGGCTGCCCTGGTGGCTTTGCCTGCACTCTGCACGACTGGAGCTTAAATATATTTACAGGACAGGACTCTGCTTGCCCTTCAAAACACATCCCTGTGCCCCGGTGCTACAAAACCACCAAGGAGCTAAAATCCCACTGGCATCTCTGGGAGAACAATTAAACAGGTGCTACTGAACACAGAAGACCAAATATCTGATTATCCTTGGAGAAATGCTGCTGGGCAGGCTCGAACGGGAGAGCTGGGGCACTGAAAGAGAATTTCCCTTTGCAGTGAGAAATGATTCCCAGACGGTGCAGGTCAGCTTGTTTCTTTTTGGAAAATGTGGGTCTGAATCTGGAATGTCACTTGAAATTCATGAGCATCCATTGCTTCGATGATTTGCATAAAATTCAAAGCCAGGGTGCGATGGGAAAATGAGATTTTTTCTTCATGGTTGCTTGACCCCAGTAAAGGCAGCTTGTCTTGAAGCTGAAGAACGGGTTCAGATCAGATGTTAGAGCTGAATGAATGTAATGGGATTAAAGGTGGGGCTGCCAACAAGAAAGAGGGAATTGTCACTTCAGGCTCCCACACTCTTCTCCCCTCGGCTCGTTATCCACAGGGTATGTGAGCGACGCCAAGGCCACCTGAAAATCGCTCCCTTTCCTTCCTGGGCTGGTTGGTGGCGTGGGGAGCTGAGGGTTGGGACTCCAAACCCAGAGGCAGACGTGGCATTTTCATCTCTCTGTTTGGATCAACTCTGCCAGCCCCTGGGTTCGAGCTGAAAGAGGGAAAGTCGAAGTTATGGAAGAAATTCCTCCCTGTGAGAGTGGGGAGGCCCTGGAATGGATTTCCCAGAGAAGCTGTGGCTGTCCCATCCCTGGAAGTGTCCAAGGCCAGGCTGGGACATCCCCTGGGATAGCGGAAGGTGTCCCTGCCCACGGCAGGGGTGGAACGGGACAGGTTATAAGATCCTGTCTAACCCAACCTCTCTATGGATCCGTAGTTTCAGACTCTCAATTTACAAAAGGCTCTGGGAGCGACACTGTGCAGGATTTGACCTCCATCCATCCCAAACCCACATTCCCAGCTTTTTTCTCTCCAAAATACCCTGATCTGCATGAACATCTTCAAGCAGGCAGCAGCAAACGTGGCTTTTGCAATAGCTGGGAGTTGAGGACAGGGAGGATTAAAGGTTTTCTCCCAGAAATGCAAGAGCTGCCAGGCTGCTTTTGTCCCCTGGGGAGCTGCTGGTGTTGCAGGTATTGCTTTGCAGGGAGATGATCAACATAAATTATGAGCTGCTGGGGCACTGGAAGCTTCTTGTTCGGGTGTTTCTGTTTGGTATTTACATAGAAATGAGTTGGAGCCCGAGTCGTGTTCACGGAGCAGCATGAAGACAACTTTTCCAAAAACATCTTTGGGGGGGTGAGCTTTGCTTTCTCACCAAGGCTGACCCACTTGGCTTTCACCAGCCCCCAGCCACTGTGGCAATTATTAAAATATAACTGGTGCTCCGCTCCCTGTGGATCCCACCGAATAAACCTCGAGGGGAGCCGGGATGCCCCACACTGGGAGAGCAGCAGAGGCCGGAGCTCATCCCGTGGTGGGTTCATCCCCATCCCACCAGCGAGGACAGACCGAGTCCGGGGTGGGGGCTGAGTTCATCCTCCAGCCTGGAGAGGCCGAGGGAAAGAAGCCGTGAGTCAGCAGGGAAGTCCTGGCAGTGGAGTGGGACATCGGGGAATAAATTACAGCACCTGGTTCTCGGCGAGCCTTCCAAGGGCAGGGGAACCTGCCCACACCCTGCGCTGCTCCAGGCTGGGCGAGCACAGAGGGATTTCTCCAAGGGGGTGCAGAGCGGAGCTGGCTGGGGGCTGTGCCGTGGGGAGCTGTGGGAAGGGAGGAGCTGAAGGGCCGGTTGGTTTTCCCGTGATTCCAGCTGTGCATCCGGCTGGGATGAGTTGTCACCGTGGCAAGATCCTCCCAGCCAAGCTACAGAGACCCAGCAGTGGGTCAGTGTCCAGGGGAACTGGGAAGCCTGCAGAACTCAGGGAGCACTGGGACAACACTCAAGCATCTGGTGGGATTTTTGGGGTGTCCTGTGCAAGGCCAGGACTTGGATTAGGTTCTTGTGGGTCCCTTCCCACCCAGGATATTCCGTGGTTCTACGACCCTCATAGAGAAACGGGAGAGGGTGATGTGATTTGTCCTAAATCCCAGTTTCCTGAAACTGTGGGAGAGGGTTTTCCCTCCCTGGAAGGGATGATGGAGGGGCATGTCCAGCCACATCTCCAGACCCTGCTCTTTGTGTGAGTTCACATATTTTAAGGAAGGTGGGGGCTGAGGAAGAAGCCCCTGGTTCTGCATTTTGGGAAGCTGCACTTTCCTCTCACTTTCTGCTAAAATCGACCCACTCTCGTGAGAGGGTTTCACGGGGGTGGGGCGGGATTATTCTCCTGTTACTCCCTGAGCTGGTTCTCAGTGATTTCTTTAAAGAAGGGCCTGGCTGCCTTTTTGTTCAGTCTCCAGATGCCCCAGACACCGTGAGAGATCCCAGGCAAACCCACGGATGGTTAAACAGCCTCCTTTCCAGACTTCCTTGTGGCCACACCAATCATTGGACGGAACAAAGGTATGCAAAGGTGCTCCAGCAAGGAGAGCAGACAAAACCTTCTTGAAGCTCCAAACTCCACCCATTTGCGGACTCAGGTTTGAGGAAATTTCTATGATTTGCAATATCAGGGAGGGAAATAAAGCCCAGGCAGTGCAGCATGAATTATGCATGGAGTTTATTGAAGGTACAGCTGAAAGTCTGGAGTAAGCGAAGGGTAATAACTCTGTTCACTTACACATTAAAAGCTTTAACTCCGTCTATTGCACACAGGAAAAACAACGCATGCATTTAACTGCAGAAATATAAGGTGCTCATCGGGGCATAATTAAAATCTGCTCTACCAAACACGGTGTAGCAACCTGGACCAATTTACATAAGCATTCCCAACCCTCTCGTAAACAGGAAAAATTGGATTTTCTGCTGTCATTAAAGAAGTTAAATTACAGCTGCAGCTTCGTCTCGGACAATTAAATTGTGGCTTCTCTCTCTGAAGTTGGGATGACCAAATTTTTCATCCTTTTGCAATAGCTGCATTAGGGAAAGAAAGTCTCTTCTGGAAAGGGGTCAAGCGGGGAAGGGTGATTGAAAAGCCGAGATGACGTGTGGAGACAGGAATGGTCTCTGAAATGAAAATCCCACCCGGCTGAGGGGGCGGGGGGGAGTTTCCCCCAAGGAAGACATCAGAGAGAGGGTGGGTTTTGTCAGGCAAAGGGTTTAGGCAGAGCGATGTCCTAGCGCATGGTTGTGTGATCCCTGTGGCTGGCAGAGGGAGGGGGAATACTGTTTTATTGCAGAAATGCTGGTTATTATAAAATCTGGCGTGCCGGGCCCCGCCGGTCTCTACCGGGTCGTCCTGACCACGCGCACGGCTGTGCTGAACCTGTTCCCGCAGACCCCCGGGGGCCCGGGGATGATCACGGGCCCGGGGCCGCACTGCTCCACCCCCGCGCACACCACGTTGCCCAGGTTGCCCAGGTTGCCCAGGTTGCCCAGGTTGCCCATCCCGGGGGCGCACTGGACCCCGTCCACCCCGGTGAGCACCTCCCTCCCCACGCAGCTGACGGCGCTCCTGGCCCCGAATCCCGCCCCGACCTTGGAGACGCAATCCACGCTCCGGGTGCTGAACCCGGCGTTGCCGAAGGACGAGACCATGCCCAGCCCCGCGCCGGCCCCTCCGGCCTTGACGGAGCATTTGCCTCCGACTCCAGACAGGGACCGGCACTCCCCGACCGTGCCCCCGCCGCTGACCACGGCTGCGGGAGAAAAACAGGCTCGGTCACGCCCGGAGCAGCGAAAGCCCGGCTTGAAAGGAGGGTTACGAGCTTAAAAGGCTCGTAAGGAAATCACGGGGGGGTCATTAACTCACCTACGCTCACAGGGTTGCCGGTGCATATCCTGTCAAGGAAAGAAACGTCTCAGAGATGGGTTTAGGGACGCGTTCCGCAAATACACGGGCAAGCAGAGCCCAGCCGCTGCCTCCTTAGGAACCTGACAGGTCCTCAGCTCTTGAGGTGCACCGGGGTGCGAGCTGCTCGTTCAGATTGCACACCACAGCACTGCAGGGCTGGACCCCGAATCCCACGGCCATACTGATATCCCATCCTCTTTCTGGATGAGAAGATGATCCCCTCTGCACCCGTGGGGACGGAAAAGGGACCCTGCTCCCCTCTGCACCCCTGCGTGCAACATTTCTTTTTCCTCCCGTTGCCTTTTGCTGACCGTCCTTACAAGGTGCATCCAGGGCTGTTCCTACCTGCTCTCTTCTCCCTCCAGCAGCGTCCTGTAAGTGGCAATCTCAATGTCCAGGGCCAGCTTGACATTGAGCAGCTCCTGGTAGTCCCTGAGCAGACAGGCCATCTTGTCCTTGGCCTGCTGCAGAGCTGTCTGCAGGTCAACCAGCTTCTGCCGGGCATCCTTGAGGGCGCAGTCTCCGCGCTGCTCAGCATCACAGATGGCCGTCTGCAGGGCTGAGATCTGGGGACAGCCACAGCAGGACATCCCCACAAAGCTTCAGTAAAGTAAAGTAAAGCCCATCCAGTCCCATCTCCTGCCATGGGTAGGGACACCTTCCACTAGCCCAGGCTGCTCCTAACCACACCCAACCCGGCCTTGGACACTTCTAGCCACGATTTCTCTGGGCAAGAGGGCAGCCAGGGGTGATGCTAGGGGGTATCTCCACAGGGTTGCTCATGTGACCCCTTATTTCCCATCCAGGAAGCGCCAGAGAGCCAAGATTTAGGCTGGATTTGTGGTGCCCAAGCCATTTGGGATGAAGGGGGTGGGATCTGTTGGCTGCAGCCTGGTGGGAGCCCACAGCAAACACTGATTCTGGTACAGCCAAACCAACGCACTTCTTATTTGCCAAGTGAGAAAGAAATCTGCTTTTTTTGTGTGCGTGAACAGCAGATGAGAAGTTGAAACAGATCTAACCTGGGGCGGGGGGTTCTTTGCAGCGGCAGAGGGTGGGAGCTGGTAGGTAGGACAATGCCCTTTGATGGAGGAGCTGAGCTCCCGGGTGGATCCACCCCTTGGTCCTACCTGCTTCTTCACGTTGTCCGACTCACACTGCAGCTTCTGGATCATCCTGTTGAGCTCGGCGATCTCGCTCTGGTTGTTCCTCAGGTCATCACAGAACTTGCCCCGGCTGCTGTGCAGCTCCTCCAGCTGTGGCACAGGAAGGGGATGCCGTCAGTGCACCCAAATCGCCCCTTCCCAGGAAGATGGAAGTCTCTGGGGCTGCACTGAGGTCAGTGCCCCCGGGGCACCGCCCGGACGTGGCCTCAGCGTGGACAAGGCGACAGCCTCAGGTGAGCCCTGGACCTGCAGATCTTGGAGGTCTTTTACAGTCTTAGAGTTCTATGATTTGCCCTTTGGGAAGTGATGATGCTCCTCAGGGTGCACAGAGGGGACATCTCTGAACACTCTGATCTGCTCTGCTTGTACCGAAATGTCTCAAACCACACTTTTGAGGTTGGTTTGGGTTTGGGTTGGGGTTTGGGTTTTTTTGGCACGACTTTCTTTAGCAAACTGCAGCTAATACACAATGTGGGGTGGGTTAAAGTTGCATCATGGAGGACGGGAACGGTCTCAGAAACGGTCTCAGAAATGGCCTGTCACGAAAATTCATGCAATGCTCACCCTGGTTTGGTAGAAAGCCTCCACCTCGGCCTTGCTCTTCTGGGCGATCTCCTCGTAGCAGCACTCCACGCTTTTGATGATGCCCTCCATGTCCAGGTCCCGGCTGTTGTCCATTTGCACGATGACAGAGGTGTCACACAGCTGACAGTCCAGCTGAGCTCTCTCCTGCAGGACCAGAGCATCAGTGCCACTCCCCCAGCCAGCCCCAGCCAGGCCAGCGGCAGCCCCGGCACGGGGGGTCTGCGGGAGAGGGTTCTCCCACGAACTCCCAGCATGGGGTTCTCCAGCTGGGCGACTCGTGCCCAGCACGACCTGGCAGCTGGGACCTGTTTTGGTGGCACAACGTGGGATGGCTGCGTGCAGTTCCCTAAGGAAGGGCGGGGAATCCCGGCGGAGCAGCCCACTCCTGCATTCCTGGCTGTGCCAGTGCTTTCCTGGACTGGGAATCCCTCGGGCCTGAGTCCTTTGGGCCCCACTGACCCCCGCTGAGGGGGTTTAGCTCAAAAAGGCGTCAATGCAAAGCGTCCCCTGTGTGTTTTGTTAAAAACTTGCAGAATTTCAGACAGAAGCGTTATTTCCATAAAAACATTTTGACTAATGTAAAAAAAAATCCAAGTGCTAAAAATATTTGGCCAATCCAGGGATGGTTTGGATTAGAATTTGAGAGGTTTTCAGGCAAAAGATCCCTCCCTTTGTGGGCAGCAATGCAGGAGCCAACCAAGACCCCCTTTGCCTTCCCAAAGTAGGTGCGACAGTGTTGTTACCAAACGCAGCTAAAGACAGAGAGTTCTGGGCTGCAGTTCCAGGATTTTCAGAAAAGACATTTTTCCCTGCACTCCTGGTGTGAGACTCAGGTGGGGAGGGCAGGAGATGATGCCTCACCCGGGGAGCAGATTGGGTCAGGAGCTCTTACCTCAGCGTAGATGCACTTCAGGAACTCCAGCTGCTGCCGCAGGAGACCCACCCTCACCTCCAGCTCCTCCTTGGTCAGGTAGAGACAATCCACATCCTGGAGAGACACCAGGAATTAGGTGAAAAGAGGTGAAGGAACGACTGTGGCAAATCCCAGGTTTTCTTTAGGTTGGAGGAAACCCCACTATTTCCAGCCTTTAGCACCCTCTGGTTTTGGGCTGCGTGTGCTGGAAACCTCAGAGACGCCCTCCAGATCCCTTGGGCTGCCTCGATTTTGGGGCATCAGGCTGTGCCACGGTGCCAGGACCCCCCACTTCTCCCGTGGGCCCCACGCCCAGGGTTTGGCTGCCCTCGGCTGGTCCTGACTCACCTTCTTGAGCACCACGAACTCGTTCTCCGCCGCCGTGCGCTTGTTGATCTCGTCTTCGTACCTGCAGGGAAGTGGAGCGGGGGGATGCTGAGCCCTGGGGGTCCCGTCTCCCTCACCCAACTGAACAGTGCAGACCATGGGAAACGAGGTTTCACTTTGCACCTCATCTTTTGTCATTACTTTTGCTTCGTTGCTGTTTCTTACCCCCTCACTGGGCTTTACTCAGCAGTTTTGGCCACACCAGCGGTTTGGGCGGCTGGAGTCAGAGGACAGAAAAATCCAGCCAAGCCACCAGAAATGCAGAGCTTGGATTGCTGCTTCCAGCCCTGCTGCTTTGTGAGATGTTTTTCCAGAGCATGCAGGACTCTGCTCGGAGTGTTTATGGGGAGGCGGTGGCCAAAATGCCCCAGGGGAAGGTCAGGAGCTTGGGCAACCTGTGAAACTCCAGGGTGCAGTGGGGAGCACAGTCAGGGCACGGTGACTCAGTAACTGGGACCTGGAAGAACGTTCACAAGATGCTGATTCTGTGAGTTGGACCAGCTCGGTGGTGGCTCAGCAAGAAAAAACACCTGAGATGATGAACTCTGGGGAAAGGTTGATCCAGTGACCCGGTTTGTGGCTTAGCAGAGCACACGGGGAGATATTAAGGAGTATCTGCAGTTTAGATTAAAAAAACAATTCCCACATTCCCTCTGGGAAGAGAGAATGAATCCCAGCATGATGTGGGTAAAGAGTGGGGTGGAGAAAATTGGCTGAGGGTTTTGTGGAAGTGGGGATGGTACTGGGGAAGATACAGGCACAGTTGATGGGGGAGATTTGATATGGCAAACCACGGGGGTGTGCAGGAGGCAGAGGAAAAGCGGCTTCCCGTCCCGCTCCCTAAGGAAACTGGGGTTGAAAACCTCTCCCAGTCCAGCACCGGCGTCTCCAGTGCAGCACCGGGCGCCCAGTGCAGGAAACTCGCCCGGTACTGCGGAGCCTTGCCCTGTGCCCCAGTTTTTGGATCCATCCAGTGCAATCTCCTTAGATTCACACTCAGGAGCTCCACCCAGGCCGGCAGTGTCTGGGTCTGCTGCTTCCCTGGGCATGACTTACTTGCACTTGAACTCCTGCACCAGGTCCCGCAGGCACCGCTCCTCGTTCTCCAGCCGCTCACGCTCCCCCATCACACACTCCAGCTGCTTCCTCAGGTTGCAGATGAAGTTCTCAAACACAGGCTCCAGGTTTCTCCGGGAAGCTGGGAGCACATACTGCTGCAGCAGCTCCCACTTGGTGGTCAGCACCTTGTTCTGCTGCTCCAGCAGCCGCACCTGGGCAGGGAAGAGATGGGAGAGTCAGGCCCTCCGGTCCCAGGGTTTCTCCACTTCCCAACGGGAAAAGTGAAAACCAGATCAGAATTGCAAATGCTCAGGTGCTGCAGTCTCAGGGGGTTG
Organism: Gymnorhina tibicen; assembly: GCA_013399875.1. Taxonomy (NCBI): domain Eukaryota; kingdom Metazoa; phylum Chordata; class Aves; order Passeriformes; family Artamidae; genus Gymnorhina; species Gymnorhina tibicen. The sequence continues at coordinate 44,532 of VXAZ01002130.1, read as the reverse complement.
GATGAGACCAGCATCTTCTCCGAGCTAAACTGGTCCCACCCAGGACTCGAATCTCAGGCTGAGCAACACCAGCGCCTTCACGCTGTGCTGAGGCCAATCCTGGCTGCAGCCAGCGCTGGTTCAGTCAGACACCTCCCCTTCCCCCCAGAACCCGGCTCAGCCAGACACCTCCCCTCCTCCCCAGAACCGGATCCTCGGCCTCCCGACAGGCCCAGGGCAGTAACGAGTCTTTCTCAGCACTAAAAGCTCCATCCAGGACCTCATTTGGATGTATCTGATTTAAACTCCAGTCGTGGATACTTATCATGCCTTTCACTTCTAGATTAAAGGTCTCTCTAGAACCTTGATGGGTCATGAATAAGTCATTTTACAAATGGGAGGAAGCGGGAGTTGCTGCTCCTGGGTAGATTCAGTTTTTCCAGTTGCAGAACAACTCTCCAGGAAAATCAAGATCAGATCAGACAGAGCAGATTTTCTTTTCTGCTTGAAAAATTCTTTCCCATAACAGCTCTCTAAACAGTCATGAAAACCCTTAAACATAGCCAAGAAAACAATGATAAATTACATCTTTTCAGGAACTCACCAAATAATTTCATTCACAGAGTAGAGGGACAGAGAAATTAAAATAGTTCCTCCCATTTTAGTTAAATTCATCCTTCCACATCACCTTCACGAAACACAAACTATTTTAAGAATGCAGAAGTCCTTTGGAGTTTATAGATTTCTGAGCGCAACATCAGATTATACATTTGGAATAAAATTTCCTATCCTTCTGCGTCTCCATCTCATCACTCACAGGTTTGGATTTACTGTATCCCTGGAGCTGCTCCTTACTGAGCTCTCTAGCAGGCTGGTGACCGTCCAAAGGTACAACACTGGTGGTGTTGCCTTGGTGCAGGGCTTAAATCCAGAGGGTCTCCAGGCCAGGACCACCGTGGCTCATCAGAAATGTTTAAACACCGGGGTACCAGGAGGAACAGCTCCCCGCGTTGTCTTTGGGGAGCCGAGGGACGCGGGGCAGGGAAAGCGGGCTCTCACCTTGTCGATGAAACAGGCGAACTGGTTGTTGAGGTTCTTGATCTGCTCCTTCTCGTGGGTCCGCACTTGGCACTCCTCGGGGTCCACGCCCACGCACAGGGGCTTGAGGAGCTCGGGGTGGATGCTGACGCCACGAATGCCCTCGGACCTCCCTCCGCCGAGGCCGATGCCGATGCCACCGCCGTAGCCCCCCACGGCCACGCCATCCCCCAGGCCTCTGTAGCTGCCCAGGCCCCCGAAGCTGGCACAGTTCCCAAAGCCCACGACGGTGCCGAAGCGGCCCCCGCCGAAAGCGACGCCGCAGCGCCCGACGCCGGCGCCCCCGTAGACGCCGCTGCGGCAGCTCCCACCGAAGGAAATCCTCTGCCCTCGGCCCAGGTCACAGACGCTGCGGCTGCTGAAGCCGCCGATCCCACACCTCCGTCCCACGGGCTGGCACACGGAGGCCGAGCTGCTGTTGGCCCTGCCCAGGCCGCAGACGGCGGACGCCGAGGAAAAGCCTCGTCTCCCCAGGATGGAGCCAGAGGTGTAGCACTGTCGGCTCATGGTGGCTGGGGCGGGCGGGCGGTGGCGGCAGCGCGGAGGAGCGAGACAGGAGCAGGGACTGGAAGAAGGAGATCTCCTTTAGCTCCTCTGAGGCAGAGCCCTTCTCCTTATATACATTTCAGGAGGTGCCTCAGATGCAAAAATTTAATTTATCCACTGGGTTTGGTCTGCCTGGCAGCAAGGAATGGCTTCCAACATTTTAAACCCACAGCAAACACTTCTATCTCATATGAAATAATGTGGAAATTAAAATAAACTGCTTTGCTTGCAAGCTTCAGTTTCAGGACTTATATTTTACTTAATTAATCTGCTTCCTTATTGTGTAATTATAGTTTAGCAAAATAATTCAAGGGGTTTTTATTCATGGCTTGTTTACGGTTCGGTTTCACCACAGCGTTTAATTACGTTTCAGGACCTCCTGCAAAATGTCGTGGTGATGCCGCCCCTTCCAGGGTCCGTGGCCAGCTGCGGGCAGGCTCTTGAGCAATGACCGCTGGTGACAGGGAGAGGGAAGGCGGATCTGTCCCGGCTCAGCGCTGACGTTGCTGGGAGTGTTCTCGTAAGCATTTATTCCTTCCTCCTGCGGGGATGGCCGTGGCTCTCGGAGGGAATTCGGGTGCTGACCAGCAGGATGGGGTTGGTGGTTTCCGTACTGGTGGAGCAGGGGCCGCGTGAGCTGGTGCCAAGGATGAGTTTGGTCGTGGGGAGGATGCTCTGGGAAACTGGGGGTTCACAGAACAGTGGAATCATGGAATGGTTTGGGTCGGAAGGGACCTTAAAGCTCATCCCATCCCACCCTCTGCCGTGAGCCGGGACACCTTCCACTATCCCGGGTTGTTCCAAGCCTCGTCCAACCTGGCCTGGGACACTTCCAGGGGTGGGGCAGCCGCAGCTGCTCTGGGCACCCCGTGCCAGGGCCCCACGGAGCTTCCTCTGCCCCTCAGAACACATGGAATTGAAGATAAGGCATTTCTGGGAAATGGCAGCGATTTCTTACCGAGTTATGTGCCCAGGGACGGTGCTGAATTTCGAATCCGGGCGTGATGGGACTGGGGCACGCAGCAGATTCATGTGAACAGGAGAAGCAACAAAGAAGGGAAGTGAAGTGTTACAAACAGGTTGAGAAATGTCAGCTGGAGTGAAGGTTTTGCCTTCAAAGGTGTGACACACCTTTTTGACATTAAATCCCTCCAGTAATATCTGGTAATGAGAAGGCATCGTCCTGTCTTAGTTAAAATTCTTAAAAAGATTTTTGAATTTGCTTGGAAACAAATAAAGTTCCTTTTTTGCCTTAAAAAAGGGGTCTCATCACAGAAACACAAGGGATTGCAGAGCTCGCCCTGAGAAATCTTTACATCTTTGCTAGGGCAAAATTAACTGGTTCTGGGAGGACTCAGTGCTACTGTCAACGTGAAATGCATTGTCTTGAATTAAAAGTCAGGAAAAAGAATCAGGATATTTAGGATATTTGTGGAGTATTTCCTGGAAGGGTCTTTCCATTTTTTTTTTAACAGGTCTCATAATGGGTTGAAATGAGCAAAATACTATATTCAGTTATAATCACGTGGTAGTTCCATTACAGCTATGTTGGTCCTGAGTGTACTGGGGTGCACATCTTGCAATGAGATGTACTTTCACAGAATCATGGAATCACGGAATGGTTTGGGTTGGAAGAGACCTTAAAACTAATCTCATTCCAGCCCCCTGCTGTGGCCAGGAACGCCTTTCACTCTCCCAGATTACTCTCATTTGCAGATCGTTGGAGAGATCAAATGAGCTGCTGGGCACCACATCCTTCGTGTCACTTCGAGGTAACCCAGGCACGGGGACCTCTGGCATGCAAGTGAAGAGAGAAGAAATATTTTGGAAATGAGTTTCACTTTGAGCCAAAGCGTTGGTGCAATCCCTGGAGAGGACACGGGGTGTGTGGTCTGGAGCCAAACGTGGAGCACTGCCCGGGGACAGGGTGTTCACGGAGAGGACAAAACATCACTGAGCCCTTAGGGAGGTCCAGACATGACTTCCATGAACTTTTTTAGGTTGGCACAACCGTGGGCAAGCTGAAAACAGGGGGAAGCCAGGCTCTAGTCCTGCTTTCCGTGAAGCTCAGCCCCGCACAGCTGCGGGACCAGGAGCAGCCGCTGCTCCGAGCTCTGCTGCCCAGCAGGACCACAGAGAGACTCCAGCTCCTCTCCATGGTGAGAAAGACATGGCCCTTCTTCCCTGAGGACAGCAACTTTCCAGTTTTTCCAGCTGTGAGAAATCCTCGTCTGGCTGAGGTCAGGTCCCAGGTATCCCCCGTATCTCTGCTCAGCCACCCACCATCAGGTGTCTTGTGCCACAGGGGTGACACACATTCCAGGGCTGTAGACCCTCCAAACACCTGGTTTTGTTGGAAAACAGGGAAAATGCTGCTCACGGGACAATCACCCTCCACCAGCTGCAAGCCCTGCAACCCCTTCTCGTGTGTGAAGAGCTGTCGGGCTGTTCCTCCACGACAAACCTGATCTTCAACCTCTGGCTCCTGCTCGCATCCCTAAGAAGTGGCTTTTCCAGGTGCCCAGCCTCGCACATCAGAGGGAGTCGGTCCAGGGCAGTGCTTGTGGTTTGCAGCTGCTGAGCTTTCACAAAGCCGGTTTGGAGTCACATGGTGGAGGTTCCACCAACTTCAAAGCAGGAAGGACTCCGATGGATTTGGGCTTTCATGCACAGGTCGTCTTCCTTGAGACATTTTCACGTGTCCACGCTTTGTCCTGGCTGGTTGTGGGTGAGATGGTGTTGGCAGAGAGGGAACAACCTTCCTCTTTCCAAGGAGGAGATGAAACCGCTTCTCTCAGGGATTCATCTTTGATTTAAACCTACAGCTTCCACCCAGGTTTACAGGGGAATCCCCTGAGCTGCTGGGCCCTAAACATTCCTTGAGCTGTGGTGGCTTTCATGAGCCTTCACCACCTTTGAGATTTACATGTGCCCAGAGAAATTCATTCTGCTTAAGCACCTACTAAACTGGGACCTGCTAAGCCACCCCTGCAGACAGGGGAGAGCCTGGGGGGCTTTCCAACCTCTTGTTGGGATTCCGTGCTGGAAAAACCATCCAACAGCCTCCTGAATCTGCTTTGTCCCAGAGACAAAAGCGCTTTGTAAGACCCTCTCCTGGAAAAACGGGGCTCTCAGGGGCTGCTGGTGGTGGTGGTGGTGGTGGTGCTCTCCCTCCCTCCCTGCAGGCTGGGCAGATTTTGTGGCTCCCTGCGGAAGGGACACCACGTTACCATCAAAAGGGTTAATGAGGCCCCCGGGACACCTCCTGCTGGTTTTGCTGGTCCTGCTCCCCAAAGGTGGCTGTTCCCCATCTCTTAAGTGCAGCTTGATTCGGCTCCCACATCAAAGCGGACGGGGATTAGTGGGGACTGGGGCAGGGGTGATGGTCTGAAACCGGGAACCAGTAACCCTGCTCCACAGCTGCTCCTCAGCCTCAGCCGGGATCGTCCCCGTCCATTTATGCTGCTTTGGGGCAAAGAGATGGAAAAGATAATTCCTGAGGTTCCTTCCCGGCTGTTCCGTGATTCCTGCCCATATGAACTGCTTGCACTTGAGGTGTTTCCAGGTGCGACCTTCCCAAAACTTCTCCCTCCCTCGTGCTGGACTGTGGGTGACCTGTGTGGTCCCATCACCAGCGCTGGGGTGCTGTGACAGTCTGCTCCGAGAACAGAATGAGGAATAGGATCCACCCGTGTGCTCTGGCAGCCGGGAGGGACTGATGTCCTGGGGGCACCGGGCCCAGCCCGGCCAGGCCAGGGAGGGGGATCGTCCTGCTCTGCTCTGGGCTGAGGCAGCCTCACCTCCACCTGGGGGGCAGATTTGGGTGCCACGGTATGAGGAAGACCCAAAGATGTTGGAGATGGTCCAAAGGAGGGACATGGGGATGGGGAAGGGTCTGGAGGGGCCATATGAAGTCAGCCTGGAGGAGACTGAGGGGAGAATCATCAGGGGCTGTATCTTCATCCCAAGGGGCAGCTCTGCTCTCTGTGAGCAGGGACAGGACCCAGGGAACAGCTGGAGCTGTGTCAGGAGGTTCAGGCTGGATACTGGGAGAAGGTTCTGAGGGTGGTGGGGCACTGAACAGGCTCCCCAGGGAATAGTCACAGGTCCAAGGCTGCCAGAGCTCCAGGAGACTTTGGACAGCGCTCTCAGGCACATGAATTTTGGGATGTCTTGTACAGGGCCAGGAGCTGGACTGATGGTTCTGGTGTGTCCTTTCCAACTCAGGATATTCCATGGGTCTGTAAAATGTCCCTCCCCAAGGTGATGTCTCACACGAGGACCACACGGAGCCACCTTTTGCAAGGGACAAAGAGGTTTCACACCGAGCACCACAAGTGCCCACCCCCTTCCTTCGCAACGTTCCTCCTTCGCACAGGAATCTGCGAGGCCTTTGGACATCATCCGGAGAACTTTGTGCCCGCGCTTGGGGCTGAGGGACCACGAGGGCTTTAAGTGATGGGGTGGGAGCAGAGCGGTGGTGCCAGGATGAAAGCAGAGCAGCCGGGAAGGAGTGCTGGAGGGAGCTGCCCTGCGGAGAGTGGGCCCCCCCAAGGGCACAAGGATGCCCACTGGAAGCGGTTTTTGGGGAAAGGATGGCAAAAAATCACCCATGGGGAGCGCGTCAGATTTGGAGGTGGGAAATAGGGCTGCGCTGTTTCACGGCAGGGTTGTCTCGTCTCTTCCGTGGCACAGATGGTTTCAATCAGAAAACGTGTTCCTTCACGCACAGAGCCAACCGGGGACACCGGAGATGCCTTCCAGCAGCTGAGTGAAAGGGGAGAGTGTGGGAGGAGGGAAATTCAGCCATGGAATTTCAACTAGTTCCCATTGATAGGTCTGGAAATCTGTCTGTGTGTCACACCAGTATCTGCAGTGCCACAGGGAGGAGCTGCTCAGTGAGCAGGTGCTTGATGTAACAGAGCTGATTTTGCAAACTTAGAGTTTTGTTTAAAGCAAAAGTGAAGCGGAGGCAAGACATGAACATTTCATGCTGTTTATTGGCAGCGGAGCAGAGAACACTGAGATTTTATCAGCAAAACAATCTCTGTGCTGAATTTGAAAGTGAAGAAGGACAAGGAGAGATGTTGGTTAGAGGTCAAAGCCTCTCACAGGCAGTGTAAAAACATCTCGGCAGGTGAGATAACCAGTAAATAAAACCACTTCCAGCGTGAGTCCTTTACCTAAATGCAGCTGCCTAAAAACCGGGCACCAAGTTGAAGAGAGAGACCACGAATAGTCAGTGAGAGAGCTTGGGATCATCAAGGAAAAGATGGTTTTCTGAAGCCACCATTGCAGGAGAACCTGGAGTCAGGAGTCAGCAGGGCCTGGGGAGGGTGATCCAAGAGCAGAGGTTCTTATCTGTCCACAGCTGCCTCAGCAAAAGAAAGGGACAAATTTGAAGCAGGAGAAGTAACAATGGTGTGGTGAGCACCTGTTCATTAAACCTCCCAGATGGACACTCAGATTAAGGAGATGACAGAAGGACGAGCTTCTGGAGGATGTACTTATTACCTTAATGAGTGGTTGGAGTCACTTCTGTGATTCATTTTGCCACCAACACGCAGAAAACCTCGGTGTGTCACCCCAGCGGTGGCAGCTCAGTGCGTGTGCTGTGCGTGGTGGTTTCTCCACTGGAATAAGCGGAGATAAAGGCAGGGTTTGTCCTGGAGGAGTTGGCAACCACCTCCACTGCAACCCTAATACTCAGGAACACCTGCTCCAACGTTCCCTAAAGCCCCAGTGCCCTGGAGCAGCCGGATGGAACATTGGGCTCCACACTCTTTATTTCCCTGGCTCAGCAAAGCCTGCAGGGTTGGAACCTCCGTTTCCAGAGATTAACACCCTGAACTGCCACAAAACCACACGTTCCTGGAGATAAAGGAAAGCAACAGTCATGGCACCTCTGGAGTGATGATCCCTCCCCCCGCTGAGCAAGGTCATGGAATCACAGAACCACGGGATGGTTTGGGCTGGAAGGGACCTTAAAGCTCATCTCGTTCTGCCCCCTGCCATGGGCAGGGACACCTCCCACTGTCCCAGGGTGCTCCAAACCCCATCCAGCCTGGCCTTGGACACTGCCAGGGGTGGGCCACCCCCTGGGAAATCCATCCCAGGGCCTCACCCCCCTCACAGGGAGTAATTTGTTCCCAACATCCCACCCATCCCTGCCCCCTGGCAGTGGGAAGCCATTCCCTGTGTCCTGTCCCTCCATCCCTTGTCCCCAGTCCCTCTCCAGCTCTCCCGGAGCCCCTTTAGCCCCAGGAAGGGGCTCCAAGGTCTCCCTTCCACCAGGCCAGGTCACTCCAAGCCCCATCCCAGTCTGCCCCAGTGTGGGCATCAGGCAGGGGGGGGTTCTGCCCCTGTGCCCCGCTCAGGTGAGACCCCACCTGCAGAGCTGCCCCAGCCCTGGGGTCCTGCACAGGCAGGGCCTGGAGCTGCTGGGGCGAGTCCAGGGGAGGCCATGGAGATGATTAAAGGGATGGAGCAGCTGCTGTGAGGAAAGGCCGGGAGAACTGGGATTGTTCAGCCTGGAGAAGAGAAGGCTCTGGGGTGACCTAATTGTGGCCTTGCAGGGCCTGAAGGAAACAACAAGAAACATGGAGAGAGACGATTTCTGAGGGCCTGGAGTGCCAGGACAAGGGGAAATGGCTTCCCACTGAAAGAAAGTAGATTAGGTATCAGGAAGAAATTCTTCCCCATGAGGGTGGGGAGGCCCTGGCACAGGGTGCCCAGAGCAGCTGTGGCTGCCCCTGGATCCCTGGCCGTGCCCAAGGCCAGGCTGGACAGGGCCTGGAGCAGCCTGGGACAGCGGGAGGTGTCCCTGCTTATGGCAGGGGGGGCACTGGATGAGCTTTCAGGTTCCTTCCAACCCAACCCATTCCATGAATCTCTATTTCCTACCAACAGGACTCTCTGGCCACGCTCTGTTAAAGGATCAAAGAAAACGTGTCAGGTAAACGTACACTTTTCTGAGCAAACTCTGCTGAGTGGGACGGTAGAAATTCACGTTTTCATTTCCAGCTCAGCACCGGGGTGATCCCAAGTGATTCAGGCTCCCTCTTCCCCCTCGGCTCAGCCGGACAGACACACTGGGGACACTCACTGGGGGAACTCCAGCGTGATTTCTCAGAGCAACAAACACACATCGATGTTTGGCCTTGTTATTCCCTTTGTTCTTGTTATTATGTGGTTGAATTTTCTCCCTTAATATCCCACGGGGAAATCCATCTGCTGGGCGCTGCGTGCGATCCCAGGAAGTGTGAAGCACCTGCGTCTCTTGCTCCCCATGCAGAATGGTTTGCATGTGGAAATCTCAATCATCCAAAGCCAGCTTGGTGTTCAAGGCATCCCAATAATTGCACCCCTGGTATTCCAAGCTCCTCCTTGGCTTCACCTGGAGATCATTTCATGGTTTTTTTTTCCTCCTGGGCGTTTTTGCAATGCTGTCACTGCTCAGCTCAGCCTTCCCGATCCCGTCTGCAGCCAGGCTGCTCCCAAAGCACAGACGGGAGGCTTGACTTTCCCTTTAATTACTGAGCACGACAGCTGTGGCTTCCTCAGCCTCATTTCATTAAGGGCTGACGAACGCCCCGGGCTGTCCCCAAAACGTCACTGCCCCTTTGAGCAACTCCTTTCAAGTCACTCCAAGAGTTCATGATAAAGGGGACCAGTTGCTTCGGAGATTGCTACTGGGTTTGGCATAATTACCTGTCCCCCCGCGGGGTTTAGCACCTCCTTCCCACCCAAACCCCCACCACTGCCACACGCAGAGCTCTGCCGGGCAGGCTGTCGGCCCCCACTCCGAATCCAGAGGTCTTGGATGCAGAGTGTCCACTCCTTTACCCTGAATCCTCATTCTTTGACCCCGAAACTGAACAGGAACCTTAAAATCTGAAAGGTTTTTATCCTTTCCCTTCTTTCCCCTTACTTTATTCACATAGTAACTGCCAATTTAATTTTTGTTGTACAAAATAGCCCATTTCAAGGCAGCTGGCAGAGGTCCTGTTTAATTCCTTATCCCAGGTCAACATCGGGGCTCCTCCAGAGCTGGAAGCTGCTCCTGTGCAATAATATTCAGCAGCTGATTCCTCCTTCCTTTATGGTTCAAAGCCTTGAAGCCTGCTCTGGGCTGTGCTCTGGGATTTCCGACAGGGCCTGTATCCCAAAAATTGTCCATTTTCACAGCAATGGAGGCATCACAAACCTCGTGCCTAAAGGTTGTAGAAAAGCTGCCGTCCCGGAGTGAATCCCCCTCATTTGCATCACTTTCGGGGAAATGCAGAACTAATTATCTAATGGGAGTCTCCACCCTGCAGCTACAGCCCCGACTGGGCTGATTCACCACAGAGGAAAACACCAAAGCCTCCTTTAATCCTGGAAATGAAACATTCCCCCTGCTGGGCTGGACCAGGGCCAGCGAGCTCTGGGTGGAGACGGAGGATTCCGCACCTCTGCCCTGCAGAACACCGGTGGCATTTCTGCTCCCACACGGAACCAGCCCGGAACCCCCGGTGGGTAACGCAGCCCAGCTCTGCCACCACCAGCCCAGGCTGTGCTGGGCTCAAGGCTGTTTCAAGGGAAAAAGCAAACCCAACCTGCATTTCGCTTCGGACAGAAAGGGAGGGATCGCTGCTCTTCAAACGCATCCCAGCGATCCCAGCTCCTGCCTCCCCCAGCCCACCCTGCCCCGCGGCGCTGCTGCGGCACCGTGCAGCTCCCAGGGCCGCTGCAGGACCAGTGACTCTGGTTCACACCTGGCTGCTTTGCATGGCTGCTTGGGGCTCGGGTTCCCTTCTTTTCTTCTGAGCAGATTTGTGGAGGGTGTTGTCTGTGGCTGGGAGCTTCCTTGAGCCACCTCAGTGACACAGACCTGGAAAAAGTGGAGAGGAACAATCACAGAATCACAGAATATTCTCGGTTGGAAGGGACTCAAAAGGATCACCAAGCCCAGCTTTTACAGAGATAAACCTGCTCATCTGTGCTTTGGGAAGTGCAAATCTCCTGAGAAGGTTTCATGGTTGTAGAAGAGAAACCTTGAACAACTGAAATTTAGATCAGAATTTACCCAGATGTTTGGTTTGGCCACCAAAGAAATAGGTCCAATGTTCCCCATGTTCCAGGGCTGAAGCATCCAAAAAAAATTTTTTTTCCACTAAAACCATCTTAAAAGGAAGTTGTGTTGAGCAGAGGAGATAAAAACCCTGCATGATCCCACTTCGTTTTATCCACGGAGGTGGAAAATCCTCCACCACACGCTAAGCCGGGACCACAGGCCTGGAATGTCTTTGTCCTGCCCTGATCCAGCCCTTCGCAACTCAGATCTCTGACCAAACCCTTCCCCCTCCCTCCCGTTAGTAACACTGACCACATCACAGGGAACAACTTGCTTTGGAATAAAGCGTGGATTGTGGAGCTGTCTGACTGCAAGGAATGAGCGTTGGCAGGAGGAACTAATTAGGGACTAATTTCTTACCTGTCTTTAGCCACAGTCTGCTCTGTTGCAGGTTCTTTGGATCTCGTTTGTTCCCACCTTCCTGGGGCTGCAGGGCTGAAAATCCAACCTTGGATTTCCCACCGGTGCAGCTCCGAGTGCCCCCCTTGGCTGCACCTTTGTGTGCTGGGACCAGCGGCAGCAGCGGTGGCTGCAGTGCCCGGGGCGCTCGGTGATGAAGAGACAGCAGGGTCTCAGCAGAAGAGCTGGGCCATCTCATCTGGGGCCACAAAGGGCAAATAAAACCACTGGACTTCCCAGGAGCTGGAAACAGACTGGAAATTGGACAGCCGAAAACAAAGAACCCCAGATCATCCCTGATGATCATTCCCTGGGTAAAAGATCCCATAAATCTGCATCCGCTGCACAGAATCCTGGAATCACTGAGGCTGGAAAAGCCTTCCAGGATCATCGAGTCCGACCTGTGACTGATCCCCACCTCGTCACCCAGACCAGAGCTCTGAATGCCATGTCCAGTCATTCCTTGGACACCTCCAGGGATGGGGACTCATCAGTCACCTTCTGTCCTCCAGGAAATCCTGAGACATTTAAACCTTTTTGTTAACACCTGAAATCAAAAGCCGAAATGGCACAAGGTGATTTGGTTTAAAGTGGGATTTTCCAAACCAAATCATTCTGGTGTGACTGGGAACTCTCAGACTTACAGTTTGACTCCGTAAGGAATCCACCATGGAGTAAAGCAAAAATCCCACTCCTGCTTTGTCAGCAAAGGAGGCAGATTTGCTCTGGAGATTTCTTTATCTCTCTCACAGTCCCAGGTGATTCATCCCCAGATCTCTTCTCGTGCTCCGGCTGTTTCATTGTTTGCATACTGAGAGCAACTGGGATCACCATTACCAGGATTCATCCTCCAACTCCTCTGCTGCCAGAACCCCAAATCTCTGCACTCCCTGGATTCTGAGATCATTAAAGCCAAGCCTAAGGCACAAATGTCCTCCCCTCGTGTCCCTCTCGCCTCCTCCTGACAGGCTCCACCACCACCCTCTCCACAGAGGCCGAAGAGGGTTCTTGTTCCAGTACTTTTGCTGTTGCTGTTGATTCAAAGGCTGGATGAGTTTGGTTTTCCCTTTTCTGCTGCTCCTGAGCTAAAAGGCTTCAAAAACTCCTCACTCAATTCTAAAGTGCAGAGGTTCAGCATCTTTATCTTATTCCAGGTCAGAAGAGAAGGAAGGGGCAGAGAGACCAGGGAAAGAGCCTGTCTAGTGGCAGACTTAAGAAAATATTCCTTATCTTGGATTCCTTATCCAGGCTGGATGGAAGAAATGTCTCTTGAGCCTGCCCGGTTTCGTTTGGCTTGTGGTGGCTGGTGTCAGCTTTTGACATAAAAAAACATTTGGGTAACTCTCACACATGGGGGATAATGAGCAAGTGGAAAAGCTTAAATGACAGCCTTGGCTCAGAGAGCACTTCCTTGTTCCACAAATTCTGCGGGCGTTAATTACCAGCCCAAATATTTACTGGGATGGGTGTTCTTCCCCCTGTGGCTGCGGCTGCGCTGCTGTTCCTGCCTTGTGCAGCAGGGACACGCTGCGGCCAGGACTCTGGGAGAGGATTTTCTGGGAGAGGATTTTCTGGGAAATTACTTTCTCTCTGTTCCTGTCAGAGTCCCACCTCTTCCTCCTCTTCCTACATCCCGGTCTTGGTGCATTCAGTCCAGAGGGATGATGTAGGAGAAGAAGAATCCTGTTGAAGGATCGTAAAGCCCATTCCATTCCAGGTTGCTCCAAGCCCCGTCCAACCTGGCCTTGGACCTTCCAGGGATGGGGCAGCCACAGCTTTTCTTGGCAACCTGTGCCAGGCCCCGCCCTCGCCTTCCCAGTCCATAAATTAAGCTCAGGCTGGGGGGGTCAGTGCCATAAATCTCTCCTATTTTAAAGATGAATTCACAGCGGAATTGTCCCAGCCTGCTCAGGAGGGTTGAACTGGAAGGGGCTGTTCAGGAAGGCTGGGGAGGTGTCTGCGGGAGGTTCCTGGTGCAGGAGCAGTCTCCCCTCTCCTCGTGCTGCTCTTCTGGCAGCACACATTTGGTTTTTGGAGGGGGAACCCTCTGGGTGGTCCATGTGTCCCCTGGATGACGGAGGGGACCTGGACCATGCACTCAGCCGGGATGGCTTTGCTTCTTCCCATTCTCTTCTTCACCTCCTTGACCATGGTAGGCTTTGGTTTGGTGTCCTGGGTTTGATTGGAATGTAGTTAATTTTATTCAATTAGTCAACCAAACCCAAGACATTTAATAGAATAAAATTCCTGGAATGGTATTTCTAATTTTTTTTTTCTAAAAGAACTTCATGGAGACATTGCTCCAATATCAAAATGTTTTCTCTGGTTATTTTTAATTGACAGAAAATCCACTTCCCAAACTTATAATGAGTGCTTTAACTTGCTGCTACTGGAAACGGAAAAAAGAGTCAAAACACTCCTTGAGATTAAAAAGAAAATAAAAATAGTAAAGTCGAAACAATGCCCAAGATTAAAACACAAAATTAATATTGGGAAGACAAGTAGCGATGCCTTGCCAGAAGAGGATTTTGAGCTTGTTTTGCAGCTTTAATGAATGGTTTGAAAACCATTTGGGATGAACCTTTTTCCTTTGCTCCTGTGATAAAATTCTTAAGAGCTGTAACCAGAGAGAGAAAAATAAATGCAGCCTTCATTTCCCTCTTTGGTTTGCTAATATTATAGCTCAGAATATTTGGGTGTTGGCTCCAGGAGGAGGAGGAGGAAAGGAGCTGCCCTTGTTTTGGGTGAGGCAGGATCATCTCCCTTTCTTCTCTCTATTGCTCAGGCCACCAAAAGTTAATTATTCCTCTGAAATTAGGCAGTCACCTCCCGCTTCCTCAGTCGGGAATGGGAAGAGTCACCCTAGGTAATGCTCGGAATATTTTGGGCTCCTGTCTGAGCTCAGCCCAAGGCCCCCCAGGGACAGCCCAGGCTCGAGTCCTCTCTTAGTCTGGGGCTGCCTCGGTGTCCGACTTTAATGGTCGGGGGGGAAAGCTCTGGAAATCCTGGGACTCGCCAGGCTCCCGCCCCTCTGAGCTGGGAATGCCGTGCAAACCACCCTGGTTTTCCAGGCCACAAAGGCAGAGAGGGAGGAAGAGCAATGGATCAGGTCAACCAGGTGAGGACCAAACCCCGGCCCCAAAGCAGGGCTTCCTCCCCCTCCTCTTCCTCCAGAAACTCTCTTTTTAGCAAAACCCAACAGAAAGTGGCCTCGGCACAAAGCCAAGCCAAATCATTTCAGGTATGGATTGTGAAGGGATGGCCAGGCCTCCTCACAGACACAAGATCCAAATTTGGAGCTGCAGTGTTTCCTGGACACTTGGCCAAGGCCCCGTGACATCCAGACACCACACGGGGAACCCACGATGTTCACACAATTAATGGGAGCTGCCTGATGTGAGGGACTCCTATTTCCAAATTCCATTTGCGAGTGGTGACTGAAGCAAGCTCAGAGGCAGAATTCCCCGCCGAGGTGGGCTCCGTCCCACCCACTTGGAGCCAGTTCAAAATGAAACTGCTGAACTGGGATTCCCCGTTGGAGACAGGGCACAGGTGGAGGACAAGCGTCCACCTCCCCCAACCAGGGTCTGACACGCAGCTGGTCAGAGCTGGACGAAGCATTTTCCACTCTCAGCATGGAAATGACATCCCCAGAGGAGCTGATCTTCCCCGCGTCACCTTTTAATTGTCCCTTTTTTTTCAGGTCGCAATTAGAATTTTGCCCTGTGAGAGTGGGGAGATTACTGGCGCTGCGTGACCTGTAATTCTTCCTGGGCTGGAGACAGGAAGAAATTCCCTGTGATAATAACGTCTGCAAGTCCGGCGGGGAGAGGCGGGGGGGATTCCTGGGAACTTGCAGGCGCCTGGCATGGGACGCCCACGTTTGGGTTAATCCCCCTGCCCGGGGCTGCCTCCAGAGCCGGGACGGATCCCAGCGGTGCAGACGGCCTCGAGCTCGATGCATTTCTTGCTAAATTAGGCACCTGTGTTTAGCCAGATGAATCACCCCGTGGAAATGTCGTTTTTTTCCGTGAAATAAACCCCAAGCAACCATGCTGAGCTCAACATGGGAGACTCCAAAACTGGGGCAAAGTCAACCCCACCCCATTATGGCCAAGAGATCTCACTGCCTTTTAAGTCATACGGTTCAAATAACACTTTGTCATCCCCAAAGCCACTGAAGCAAAGTTGTTATGTCCGAAACGCTTCTGGTCCCACAGCCCTGATCACCAGACCTGTGAGCCCAGAAGGGCAGTGCTGAATTCATCTTCATTCTACTGGTCTGACGTGGAAGGATCAAACAAATACATTGTTTGGAGGTTGCAACAGGCTGGAAAACACCACCGTGTGGTGCTCAGGGTTATTTTGGAGGTTTCTGGAAATGTTTGACGTCAATTGTTAACTGGTCTATAAAATAACTTACGCGATATCTGAGGAGATAAATAACCAGAGCAAACCCCAGTGGCACCTGAGCCCCACCATGTCCCAAGCTGCCTACAGAGAATCCAAATGTCTCTTTACTTCTCCCCAGAGTATTTTTTCACCTATTTTGTAGTTTCTTTAAACACCATCTACGGAAAAATTGAGAGACAAAGGATGTCCTTTCAAAGCAGTTTATTGAGGACACAGTGAGAAGCTGGGAAGTTTGAGCAGTCAACGGGAACAGCTCCACTCACGCTGTACAAGGTGTCAGCGTGGACAATTTATACACCAGTAGCTTCCCTTGTCATTTTGGAGGGATGAAAAAGGAAAGGGGGTGATCTCTTCTAAAAATCAGCACGCCTTGAACCAGCCACCCCAACATGCAGAAGCAAACCAGAGAACTACGTGTTCATCCATAAGCAAATTCCACACACAAAAAAAAAAGCTGATGGCTACGGAGTAACCAGCAGGTGCTTTGAAAATTGCCTTGTTTCAGATTTAAGCATAAATTTGCAGCTCAGAGTTTTCTTGGACTAAAAATAGATAGGATAAAAATAAAGGGAGTCTGCTCTTTGCAGCATCTCTTGGGAAAGTTAAACAGTTAAATCCTCACTCTCTTTTCTGAAATGCTTTGGGAGGAGCTGGAAGAAAAAAGAGGGGTCTTGGAGGGGGGAATATTGTTAATTAATCTGCTCGTTATGGGAAAAGACAGGGGGAAACAGCGCACAAGCAAACCCTTAAAGCTGTAAAAACCTGAAGTATGAACTCAGAAATCACGCTGTGCTGAGCACCTGCAGGAGAAGTTTCTAGAGGGGTCTTTTAGGCTTGGGAACTCTGAAAACACAACTCGGGGGAGATAAATCCGGGGTTAATAAATGTGGGGATGGGTTTGGTGGCAAACGTTGCTACTGACGGGCAGGGGGAATCGCCCCGCATCCTCTGGCGCGGGGCCGGCGCGGCTGAGCCGCGGTGCGGGCGCTCCGCAGCCCTACGGGACCACGCACGGGTCTCTGACCACCCCGAAATTCCCCACCACGCCGTTGTTGCACCCCACGACCTCGGGGCCGCCGGACACGACGACGGGGGGCCCCGCCAGCTGCCGGATGACGCAGCCCTGGTTGCCGAAGCCGAGCACCCCCGCGGCCGGGCACGGCCCCACCCGGGCGCTCAGGGCCCCGCCGCCGGCGCTGCCCGCGGTGCGGGCCGGGTACCCGCCGCTGCGGGAGCTGAACCCGCCGGCCTTGCAGCTGGCCGGCCCGGCCTGGCAGAACACCTCCGGGATGCACTGCTTGGCCACGGCGCTGAGCACTCGCTTGGGGTGCAGGCCGGCGCTGCGGGAGCTGAAGCCGCCGCTCTGGGAGCCGTGCCTCCCGGCCCGCCGGCCCAGCGAGCCGTACCCGCACGGGGCCCCGCCGGCCGCCAGCGCCCCGCACTCCTCGGGCACGTTGTAGCCGCTGCTGACCACCGCTGCAACAGAGCCCGCGGGAAGCAGCGGTCAGGGAGGGAGACCGGGAGGCTTTCAAGATCCAGGTTGTTCCGCGAGTGACAGAACCAACCGATCCTGGTTCCCTCCAGGTTTGTCCGACGTGTCTGAGCCCCTGCTCCTTCCAACTCCTGCCCCGTGTCCCAACACATCCCCGCATGGAGCCTCCCCTTTCCCATGTTCCCTCCCAGGTTCAATACATAGCCCATGATCACCGGGACATTTCCCTGTTGCCTCCAAGAGCAGAAAAGGATCTTGAATTTGACCTTCTCGCCTCACCCCAAAAGCTGATTTTTTTTTTAAATTCAGAGGTATTTGAGATTTCTGGGGCTAAACTTTCCAGAACTGGAAAAGGGAGGCAGAGGGACCTGGGGCAGACAGATAATGCTGCTCCCAGAGGCACCTTTCCTAAAACAAGAAATCTCCATGGCTGAAAATGTGCAGTTACTTACACACGCTCACGGGGTTCCCCACACATATCCTGTGGGGAGAAAAGAGAAACACGCGTTACTCACAACCTCCAGCCACTATCCAGCCCACTTAGTCCCTCGTTGTGACATGCCTCACTACCCCTAGGAGAGGAACTGTTTTTCTGGCACCTGTGTGGCCTGCACGGCCTCCAGGCATCTCTCCAGGTCCAGGTTCTGTGAGCCTGGGGAGATCCTGGAGCTGTAGAATTCACTTGGGAGCAGGAACTGCCATGGCCTCAGATACACAGGAGGGAAAAGTGTCACCCACCTGCTCTCTTCACCCTCCAGCAGAGTCTTGTAGGTGGCAATCTCGATGTCCAGGGCCAGCTTGACGTTGAGCAGCTCCTGGTAGTCCCGCAGCATGCAGGCCAGCTCGTCCTTGGCCTTCTGCAGAGCGTTCTGCAGCTCAACATGCTTCTCCCGGGCATCTTTGAGGGCACAATCGCCACGCTGCTCAACGTCACAAATAGAGGTTTGCAGGCAGGACACCTGTTGGGGAGGACAATAGTGCAGGCATCCGCAAGGCTTCTTATCCTAGTTCTTGGGCACTCTGGGTTTGGATAAATCCAGTCTTCCAATTGCAAACAGGGAAAACCCACCAGCATCCCATCCCTCTCCACCCACTTTTCACTTTCCAACCAGGCCTAGAGCAGATCTTTAGTCTCCTAAAGATCAGTGCCTCACCCTGCCCTGTGTCTGAGCTGTCCTACATCTCTGGAAACATCTCCTACCTGCTTCTTGACGCTCTCCAGCTCACACTGCAGCTTCTGGATCATCCGGGTCAGCTCTGAAATCTCACACTTGTTGCTCTGCAGGTCATCGCAGTATTTCCCTCTCTTATCCTGCAGCTCCTGACACTGGAACCAAGAAACAGGAATGTTGTCACTTTTGGCCTATGACATTGCCAGGCACAGACCCTGGTGGCCTCTTACTCACCCTGGTCTGGTAGAAAGCATCAACTTCTTCTTTGCTCTTCTGGGCGATCTCCTGGTACCAGCACTCGACGTTCTTGATGATGCTCTCCATGTCCAGGTCTCGGTTGTTGTCCATCTTGACGATGACCGAGGTATCACAGAGCTGGCGATCGACCTGGGCCCGTTCCTGCGGGTTGGGAAGGGCTTAGTCAGCTCTTTTCACCTCTCAGGCTCTGCAGAGAGGGAAGGGCTGGGACACAGAGCAGCTGAGGGATAGAACAAGTCAAGAAATGTCCCTCAGGATGGCTCAGCAGAAAATCCTGTGGCGGGATGAGTTGCCACCTGTGACTGCTGACCTACGTGCTGACCTGCAGCAAGTCTGTCCACATCAAGGGCAAGGAACTGGAGTGACTTAACCCTTGGTATCCTCTCATCTCCAGCTGCCTGAGTGATTTAATGACAGGACTGAGCTGGGAGTTGCTTCAGCTCTAATCAGGCAGCTGCAATCCGGAGGAACAAGACGGACGCATCTTTTCTCTGGGGTAGAGTTAGGGCACAGCCAGTTCCTACCTGGAGCTGCATGAAGGAAGGGGGAACCACCCTATCTCCAGCATAATCATGTTAATTTTATATCAACCCCGTACTTCCACGCTTTTAATTATTCAGGGCTTGGCACGAGGCACAGCCCAGCGGGGTTTCAAGCAGGAGAAGTTTGGAGCACCTGAAGGATGAGGCAGGACCACCAAAGTCCCGGGATGGACCAGAGGAACTCACCTCCTCAAACACACATTTCAGCAGCTCCAGCTGCCTCCGTAACAGATCCACCTTCACCTCCAGCTCTTCCTTGTTCAAGAAGATGCAGTCTGCGTCCTGCAGGAGGGGAGACACACACATTCCAGCCCAAACCTGACTGGAAATGTTGGAGAAATACGCAGAGGCAACACCAACAAGACAAAAATGTGTCTCAACAAGATTTGACGAGCAGAAAGGTGTGAGAAGGTGAGTCAGGATACTCAGTGCCTGCTGAAGGAAAATGAAACCATTCCAACACGACTTACAGGAATTAGTTGATTTATCACTTAGGACGCAGCTACAAACCCACAATCGACTAATGAGTATTTAAACACAGTTTTTTAATATTCTTCAAATGATTCCTGCTTTTCTGATGTCCAAGAATAAAGGATGTGGAGAGACAGCCAGAAATAACCTGGTGTTCCGGTGTGACTTGTCCTGCTCTGTCCCCCTCCCACACTTCAGGAATGTTTTTGAGGCAACAAAACTGGTGCTGTAGTGCTGATGATGTAAATTTTGAGGAGACATATTATTTTTACTTTCTACTTGCCTCTTTTCCCAACCCTGTGCCTCTTTCTAAGTCTTCCTCCAGCCCATCATAACACTTTTGTGGGGTTTTGTTAATAATTCACTATTTCAGCCAAGTTTTGCCCCCAAATAAATCTACTACGGGTATAACAATTCACGTAGTTTGAGCTTCTCAAACCTTTTTGAGTGCCACAAACTCATTCTCCACGGTTGTGCGCCTGTTGATTTCCTCTTCGTACCTGTTGGGAAAGGAGGAGAAAAGGGCTGAGGGAAGAAAAATGCTCGGACGCTCGGACACCACCCATCAGGTATGAATGACAATAACCCCAGGTGCCAACGACAGCAACCACCAGCTATAAATGACAACTCTCTCTTGCACAGGGACTGCCACCAGGCACTGCCAGATCAGTGTCTGGAGACCGACATTAAACCATCCCGAGATCAGAAGCTTCTTCGTGAGCAACAACAACATTACCAATGCAAAGTGCTCGCCAGGGAGACAGAAGAATGTGGCGCTCCCAGAGGGGACATGACACAAGTCTGGGAGAAGTTACCCAAGATGAACCAGAAAAGCAAAATGCCGTCAGCTAGAGGAGCCCAGGAGGTCCTTACTTGCACTTGAACTCCTCCACCAGCTGGCTCGTGGCGCATTCTTCGCTGCCCAGTTTCTGCTTTTCACACAGCAAACAGTCCAGGCGCTTCCGCAGGTCACAGATGTAATTCTCAAAGTACAGTTCCAGGTTTTTCCCTTTCTTTGGCAGCACGTATTGCTGCAGGAGGCCCCACTTGGTCTCCAGCACTTTGTTCTGCTGTTCCAGGAATCGGACCTGAAGGCAAAAAAACCCAATTCCTCAAGTAAAGAGGTGAAGGCAGAGACTCAACACCTGTTTAACTCTCTGCTCTTAGCCAGAGGTGCAGGAATGGGATTTTCAGGAAGTGAGAGATGATACAGCACCATGATCTGAAAGTTGTCTGCCCTTGTTTAGAAATCTTTATGTCACATGTCTGAATTAATTCAGAATCTAGCATTCACGCATCCAAATTACTTAGAAAACTAAATGTGATGTCTACGTTATTTAGAAATCCAGGAGCCCAGTGTCTAAATCTGCCTTTCTTAACAATTATTAGGAACAAAACTCCTCCAGATGGTGCCTCTGATGTATTTTAGGATAAAATTGAGTCCCCAGATAGTGAAACTGCTTCGTCTCTCTTTTTTCTACAAAGAGATCCATGGGTCACAGATCAGATTTGAGCTCTAACCTTTACATGTCTGGATCAAGATTAATCTCCTCTGCCTTCAGGAATGTTTTTGGAACTGTTGCTATATTTAAAGTCAAAGAGAGGAGGAAATTATTGGAATTATTTAACACGGGACAGAAAGATGAACCTGTCAGGGCTGTAACTTCCACCTGAGCTGCAGTGAGAAATGCAATTTGAACTGAGACTGTCCAAGAGGAGACACCTGCGAGAAAGCCCAGTGCAACCACGGCCATGATGCAAAGGCTGTGGAATGCCAGGACAGGGACATGGCTGAAATAAGCCCCATTAAAAAGATCTCAGTCTGGACCAACATGCTCTTAAAATTATTATTATTATTTATTAGAAATTATTAGAAGTACCTTAAAATTCTCTATTGGAGGCTGAACCCCTGCATGGACCCAGCTCAGAGACTGATGGCAGAGCTGGACTGGAGCTTTGGAGAAGGTCGGTAGGCTTGTGGCACGAGATGGGTTTGGGAGGGGGTTGGCCAGGTTTTGTTTTCCTCAGGGAAGAGCAGTTCTGGAGCAGGTCTGGACTCACCTTGTCGATGAAACAGGCGAACTGCGTGTTGAGGGTCTTGATCTGCTCCTTCTCCTGGCAGCGTATCTCGTGCTCCAGCGGGTCCACGCCGACGCAGAGGGGCTTCAGCAGCCGCTCGTCGATGCAGATGCCCTGGATGCCGTCGGCCTTGCGCTCGGGGTACCCCCGCACGATGCTGTATCCCCGGGGACCGCACAGGCCCACCCTTCCTCCTCCGGCGTTCCCGTAGCCCGCGCCCCCGAACCCCATCTCCCCGAAGCAGCCGGCGCCGCAGCCCCCGTTGACGTAGGAGATTCTCCTGCTGCCGCCCAGGTTGCAGACGCTCCTGCTGCTGTAGGCGCCCGCCCCGCACCGCACGGGCTGGCTGGCGGACGCGGCGTAGCTGCGGCCACAAATCTCCGAGGCCGAGCTGAAGCCTCTTCGTCCCAGGACGGATCTCACCGTCGGTGCCTGCCTGCTCATGGTGGCTTGTTTGAAGGTGGAATAGCAAAGTTATGGGGCTGCTCTGGCGCAGGAGAGGAGCAGGGATCCCGCTGGAGCGACGCGAGGATGCTGCCCCTTTATATATATTTTGGGAAGCTGGCCTTGATAGGATCAGGACGTTAATTTAAGCACTTAAGGGTTTGGTTTGCCTGGCAGCAATAAATGCTCCTCAAAATGCAAACCAGCCCGGCAAATAGTAACTACTGAGGAAATAAAAAGGAATCTAAAAGTGCTCTGTTTGCAAGTTGCCTTCGAATACATTACGGTTTGAAGTGCTCCCCTAACTTAGTGCTAATTATAGTTTAGAAACATTTTTGAAGGAACTCTTTGTGATTTGTTTGCAGTGTGTCGTTTGGGGTTTTGTGTCTCATAAGGCTGTGTGTGTGATGGGATGTTTTGCAGACTTGCACTTTGTGGGGGTAATTTCACAATTTTGGGTGCGGAAAAGTTACTCAAAGGAAAAATAAAATAAGAAAGTCAACCGTAGAACAACAAACACTGTGGAAGTTGTGTCGTGATGGATCATTTCTGTATCTGAAACACCAGTAAATTCACTGAGTTTAAGGTCTGGATTTGTATGCAAAGACTCAAAATGTCCCCCAGACACATGCTCAGAATCACAGAATTCTGGGAATTCTGGGAATGTGTAGAATCCTGGGGATGTCCAGCGTTTCAAGATGTCCTTCCCTGAAACACCAGTGAAGCAGACCGGGTTTCATCCAGGACCCATGACATATTCCTGTTTGCTCACAGATTTGTGTTCTGTGCCATCAGTTATTTCCAGAATTATGCTGCAAGTTCTTGTTCGTGACAGTTAATTCTTTGGCTTTCACTACTCTGGAGCTTCTCCCGAGGCTGGGTGTCAAAGCCCTTTCAGATTCATCTCCTGGAAGTCTCTACAGAGAACAAAAAAAGAACAATAGTCTGTTCCAGCTTGGTGAGATCCACCCCACTCACCAAGCGACGGCTGAGTTTGGGTGACTTTGCCAGACGTGTCCTTGACACTCCCCGGGGAGGCAGCTCCAAGGGCAGGAGTCCCTGGGGCTGTGCTCGGGGGAACGGGGGTAATTTGCTCTCCGAAGGGGCTGGGCTTTCTGCACCAGCAGAGGAAGTCTTAATGAGTGGATTAGGCTGGACACCAGGGAAGGCTCTGACTCACGCAGGGGAGATGAATCCCTCTCTCCCCTAATCACCAGCCCAAGGAGGTGAGGCAGGAAACCTCTCCAGACCTTCTCCAAACTGGCTGTTGGAAAGCCGAAACAAAAGGGCTCTTTCAGCTCTTTGTGGATGAAGTGTTTGGGAGAAAAAAGGACATTGTAGTGCAAACAACTGAACTCCCTCGGTCCTGCCTTCTGAAGGGAGCAGCGCTTGGGGGAATCTCCGTGTTATACAATGGGGTGGCAGCTGGAGATACCCAGGTTCTGTGTTCCCTCATCCTCATTAACCCCCTCCAAAAACATTTTCCAAGAGCCAGGATCATAAAAATTATGCCAAACCTCCTCCAAGCAAGCAACTTTCTAATATCATGTGGTTGAAAAGAAGGTGCACATGGAGTCCACGGGACGTGACTGCAGCCCCAGGATCCCCAAAGCCATTAATTGAACCTCTAATTGCAACTTCTGTGATTTTGAGGGGCCGGTGGTATAAATTAGTTGTGCAAACTGCTACTTTTGCTGTATCCCAAAGGGATAATTCCAGATATTTACAATGTTCAGATTACACGTTTGTTTGTAGTAGTTCAGGCTTGCGGTGCAAACTGGGCTGCCAGCACAATTGGAAATATCAGATTAAACAAACATGAGAGGCTTCAAGATGCAGTTTGGAACTTCTCCAGTCCTTGAAGTTCTAAACAGATTTATCAGAAGCGAAATGCAGATTTGGCTCCAAAGAAGAGCCCTTGTTCGGAACCCTGTGGAGCAAACCAGGCTCATCAGCCGGGCTGAAGACGTGTCCCTCTCTGCACCCCATTATCCCAGTCGGATGTGTGGGAGACACCTGGAATGCAGCATAGGCTGCAATTAAACATCTGTGAAACAGCTGTGCTGCAGCAGCCCCAGTTCCCAAACTTGCCAGAGCCACTGGGTTCCTGAGAGGGAAGAGATTTTGGGTAAAGCTGCTCAACATTGGCTGAAATTTGTGTGTTGGCCGAATTCCTGTCGCTTCTTCTGGATCCCAGTGGGAAGGCAGCTTCATCCAATGTCTTTCCAAGGAATAGTAAGTGGTGTGTAAGACCTCAAGAATCACCAACTTGTTTTTTGTGAATATGGACGTGGGAAAGGGGAGAGCACTCTGAAGGAAAACCTGCAGCTTTGTGACTCAAAAAAAAAAAAAAACACAAAGGGGAAGGAGCAAGGAAACCAAAAAGGAAAATATTTTGATGAGGGGTTGGATGAGTCATTTTGACAACTTGCAATCACCGCTTTTGTCAGCATTTCACTCCCTGAATGCGCTGCCGAAAAGGGGAATTCATCAGAGGAACACTGGAGTTCACTAATTTGTTTGTTGCCTCTGGAGATGATTCCAGACGAGCTCTCAGAAGGTGTTTCATGCGATAGTCTCAAAGGGCTCTATAATTATCCTCAGCCACCGAGAGCTCCTCACAGTCAGGCTGGACAATGGCAGGAACCCGCCTGTGCCAACATCACTTGATCCATGTAAGATTAGATCGGATTTTTACAGTTTTTTGGACTGTGCACTCTTGTCTGAGTCGTTCATAACATGTCGGAGGATTGATTTGATTAATGCAGTCTCATGTATCCTAAAGCCAAAGTTATCCAAGGTAATTCAGTCTGGTCACGTGCTTTTGCCTCTCATTAACCTCCCCCTACTCCATGTGGGAAGCTGGGATTTTCAAGGGATGTTCCTCATAAAATTCATCAAACACTGGGCCTGGGTGCACTTTCCTCCCTCCTTCAGCCATCAAACGGGCCACGGATTCTAATTTCCTCTTTGAGGCTCCCTCTCTGGCTGATGGAAAGAGATCTGACATCTCCAGACAGTGATTCATCACCTCCCGAAATAGGCAGTGGAGGCAGGTGGGAGGAATCCACCTCTGCAGCTCCTTCCCTCTGTTCTTCCTGGAGACCAGAGGCCGTCTAGACAGCCAGACACCGGCCCCGGCGCCCGCTCGGGGAGGTCAAGGGAGGTGAAGCGAGTCCCACCCTTTGGGCACTGAATTTCTTCGGCACCTTTGAAGTCCTAATGAGAGCCCCAGCATCCCACGCTCCCGGATCCGCTCGGCTCCCGGTGCCGCATCGCCCGATCCTGCGATGGAGGCATCGGAGCTGGGGCTCCCAACAAAGCGAAGGCTTGGTTTGATCTTCCTCCTGTTGTTTTCTTCCTCCCGCAGTGGAAGTGAATGCGGGGCGCATGGGAATCCTGGATCGGGATGGCATCCCACTGCCTGGAGCAGCAAAGGTGTTAGAAAAGGTGGAAAAAGTACCTCAGTTGTTAAAAGGTCACAGAAATGTCCCTGTAAATCCACAGGATCGCTGATCCCTTCCAGCTGAAGCTGTTTTCCAGTTGAAGAGATTCCCTGGGCCATCCCAAGGCGGGAATTGGAAGGTGGGAAGCGTATTCAGCCAGGAAGAGAAAAGCTCTTCCTTTTGTTACTCCGAAAGTCCAGTGCCCAAATAAAGTGTTGGATTGGATTGGATTGGATTGGATTGGATTGGATTGGATTGGATTGGTGCAGCTTTGGGAGGTGCTGCAGAATGTCTGATGTTCAGAGAGGCCAGGCTGAAGTTCAGCACTTGCCAAATTAACTTATCACATCTTGAAAGGGTGATAGGAGAGTTTGGAGGCAAGGAAACAACCCTAATTCCGTGTCATTGCCCTGTTTTATTCTCCTCTTGCATAAAAAGCGAGAGGATGGTCTGTTTGCAATGGGAAACCTTTGGAGATCAAAACCCTCCTAATGAATATTTATACCTGTTTGATTGCTCTTTTCTTGTCAAATATTTCTTGCGGTTTCCTTCATTAAAGATTGAGGAGCCTGATTTATTTTGTGCTTCTCATATTTGATTGGGAAATAACTTCTTATCACATGAGAGTGTGGGGGGAGAGGAGGCTCTTCCAGTTCTGAATCCCGATAACTTTGGCAAGGAAAGACCTTCCCTCTGGATTTCGCCTTTGGTAAAATGTACCTGCCCAGCCTGAGGTTCATTTCTTTGTTGTGCTCTTTCATCAGTTTAATCACAAAACATTTTAGTCCTTTTTTTTGTTGTTGTTATTGATTTTATGCTGATTTACGTTACTCATTTCGGGTTTCTTTTTTAATCTGTCCAAATGTACAATGAAACAGAAAGATCTCCCTTTGATCTTTTGAAAGCCTGAATCATGCTCATAGGACCTGGAAAACGATGTTGAAAAACCAACCGAGCACATTACGGGGTTTTTTCCCCCATAAATACCCTCTTCCGGCAGATTTTGAAGAGATATGGGAAAAAGGTGTTTTGTCGTCACACGTCCGTGGCAGACACGACATAAAAATACAAAGACTGAGATGATTTTGTTCTGAGTTTTTAAACACCCGTTGAATTCAGGTGGGAGCCAAATTTGGTGCAAATCATCTTGAAAGAGCTTAAATTTACAGCAACCAAAGACTGGATCTACATCATTGGCTCCACAGTGCCCCACCCCTGGAAGTCTCCAAGGCCAGGCTGGAAGGGGCTTGGAGCCACCTGGTCTGGTGGAAGTTTTCCCTCCCCATGGCAGGGTGTGGAGCTGGATGGGCTTCCAGATTCCTCCCATCCCAAACCATTCCATGATTCCTTGACTCTCTCCAGACAGCTCTGCCTCCTCTGTTTAGTTAAGACTTCTAATCATTAGATATGTCTTGTGCAATTCAGGAATGGGCATTTCTGTACTTTTGGTAGACACCTAAAACCAAATGGCAATATATTGGTTCTCCATTAATTTTACTGGGAAAGGAGCAGAAGGTTTAAAGCCATTGAGTCATCCCAGGAGAAGTGAGGGTGGTGCAATTTATGGGTGTCCGAGGAGCACAAGTGGCGTAATTAATCTTTGCTGACTCCAGCAGGTGGAATTCTGAATTAAGATTTCCTTTCTGGCTTCCCTGCCTGCACACGGATGACCAACCATTCCCAGGACGTCACCAAAGTCCTTCCTTCCTCTCCCTGACCCCGTGTGTCCCACCACAAAACTCCAGTCAGTCTCCTAAAGCTACATCAGAGAGACTTTGATGAGCTCTTTTCCAGAAACACTTCCCAGAACACTTTAGGGAAAAGGTTCTGGATTAAATCTCACAGCTTGGCACAGAGATAGCAAAGGTTTGATCAGGAAAAGTCGAAGAGCCTGATGGGAAACAGGAGTTGAGGGATAAGAGGATAAGTGCCCCAACACGACCAACAACCGTTTAAAGAAAGAGCGGAAATCAAAAGGATTTGGGGGTTTTTAATGTTCCAAGTGTCCCTTTTTGATGTGATCCTGGTGGTGGAGCGTCTCTGATGTGGTTTCCTGATGCACCCAATCCGCCTCTGCCTCTTGTTGAGGTGGAGTTGAGGTTATTTTTAGCACTAAAAGTGGAGCAGGACTTTCCTACTTCCTACTTTCACCACTTCAGCCCTTAAACCGTGCTCGTCCCAGCCCTCACAGCTGAAGTTCAGATCTGGCTGTTCCTGGGACAAGGAGGTCCAGTTGAAATCCTCAGCCCTGGCCCACACATCCCTCATGGCCAAGTGCAGCTTCCCAAGCTCTTGGCAGCCCTGCAGCCCTTCCCACACCTCCCAAGTGCCCCAGTGCCTGGAAAGGCTGAGCCCCCAGCTCTGGCCCTAAATTCCTCTCTCCTGGGGCTGCAGCCAGGAGCACCAGGGATAAATTTCCTGACTACGGAGCCAGCCACGCTTCTGGAGGTGAATCCTCTGTGAGAGGCACAAACGTTGTGGGGTTGGGATGCAGCACCGCAGGAGGACTTGAATCTTCTGGGCTGTCCAGAGCCACATCCCCGCTCAGTGCCAGAGCTGATGGGAATCACTGTTGTGGGAAAACATGATGGGAGTCCCTCGTGGGGAGCACGCAGCCTCCCTTCTCCTTCTCTTCCTTCTTCGTCTCCCCCTCCAAGCCACAGTGAGATAGTTTAATTTTGTAACAAAAACTGAAAACCTTGATCTTTCTTACGTGCTCCCACAGGGCTCCCGAGGCACATCCTGGAGGAGAAGGAGGTCACAAGGTTATCCGTGATGGAACGAGCATTTCTAGCACTTTCCACCCTCCTGGACTCTGTGGAGGAGCCCCAAGGACCGAGCGCTGCCCACACACGGTGGAACCCACCTGCTCTCCTCACCCCCCAGCAGAGCCTTGTAGGTTGTAATCTCAATATCCAGGGCCACCTTGCCATTCCACAGCTCCTGGGAATCCTGCAGCATCCGTGCCAGCTCTTCCTTGGCCTTCTGGAGCTCATGTTGCAGCTCGCTGTGCCTCCCCTGGCATCTCTGAGGGCACATGCCCCGCGCTGCTCAGTGTCACCAAATGATGCGGAGACAAGACCTGCAGGGGGGACGTGAGACGTCCTGCCTCTCCGTGTCTTCTTTCTCATCATTCCCATCTCTAAAAGAGAAACTCCTGCCTATTTTGATAGTCCTAAACTGGGGGGTATTGAGGCTTTTTTTAGGAAAGCCAAACGTTTCCAAAATCAATAATCAATTATAAAATACTCCAGGAAGTCTGAACGTGTCCCTGCGCTGCCAGACTGGGTTTGAGTTTTGTGTTGAGGATACCAGTACTCTGCCCTGGCTGGAACTAATAATTAAGGTTTCCCATTGCTTCCCGTTATAAACTATGTAATGAATTAGATGGTCTGGAAATTATACCAGTTTCTATGGGTGCTGAATTACTGGTGAGTCATAATTCTACCTGTTCATTGGATGCTTTGAACCCATGTCAGAAGCCAGAATTCCTGCTGAAGCAATTCCAGCAATTTTCTGAGAGCTGTAGCTAATCCCATGATCTAATTTGGTGCAATTAGTTCTTCGCAATAATCAAAAGGATCCAACAGAAAATAGGCTGGGAGATAATCCTTCTTCCCTGCTCAGCACTGGGAAGAGCTTCCCTAGACCGATGGAGCCAGCGTGAGGCAAACCTCTTTGATAAAGATGAAAGAAACTGTGGGATCATGGAATGGTTTGGGTGGGAAGAGGCAGTAAAACTCATCCAGTCCCACCCCTGCCACGGGCAGGGACACCTTCCACTCTCCCAGGCTGCTCCAAGCCCTGTCCAATTTGGCCTTGGACACTTCCAGGGGTGGGGCAGCCACAGCTGCTCTGGGAAATCCATTCCAGGGCCTCATCACCCTCACAGGGAATAATTTCTTCCTCCAATCTAATCTAAATCCACCCTCCTCCAGTTTAAAACTTTCACCCCTTGTCCTATTGCCACAGGCCCTGCTAAAAAATTTGTCCCCATTTTTTTATAGATGCCACAAAGGTGTAGAAAACACAACTTGGGATGTGACACGTAGGATCCAAGGAGTAAATCCTATCCATCCCGCCTCTTCCTTCACGTTTTCCAGGTCACATTTCCTCCTCTGGATCACAAAACTCAGCTCTTCCATCTCTCGCTGGTGGGACTTCAGCTTCTTGAAATGCCTCCACTTTTCCTCCTCAAGCTCTTGGAACTCTTAGTAAGGAAGGAGGGAGCTGGGAGTTGATACCAACTTGTGGTTTACGTAGGAGTCTTGAGTCCCTTTACAGAGTGAATTAAACTCAGTTTAGAAAAAAAGATTTGTGGATCCTGAGACTGCCAGCAGCAAATGGAACTTCCTTCCACTGCTCAGCTCACCTACAGCTCCCCATTCCCAGCACATCCCACCACCTCTGTTCCAGGGGTGTTCTCCTGGCTTTGAGACGCACAGAGTTTATCAGAATGGAAAATTACGTCCAGAAATCACTTATTAAAGACAGGAACCAAACCCCACCACTTTTGCACTGTTATTTCTGACAGTGAGAGACCCAGGAAGCCATCACCAGACTTACCCTGGCTCTGTACAGTGCTTCCAACTGGGATTTGCTTTTCCAAGCTATATCCTCACACCAGTGCTCCGTGCCCCTGAGGATACCCCCATGTCCAGGGCTTGGGTGTTGTCCATTTTGACAATGATAGAAGCATCACAGGACTTCTCCCCAGCTCCATCTTTTCCTAGAAGCCGTCGTAAGCGGCCGTAAGTCACCAACACATCCCTGTCCCTGGATTTCTCATCTCGCATCCCAGTGGAAGTAACACCACCGTGGAGAGTCTGACCTGAGCCACAGCCCAGGAGTTGAAACTGGGTTTGGTTCATTTTTTTTCAGATCTCAAAATCTTGGTGGTCTGGGGTTCCCGAAGTGTGGCTGGTTAACCCGGCCCAGACCCGTACGGGCAAGGAGTGGAGGGGAGGAGGGGCTGCCCTCAGGAATGGCTGGGACAGGAGCATCCCCACCTGAGCAGAAACACCTCTCAGGAACTCCATCTCCTGCTGTGGGGCTTCCACCTTTGCTTCCAGCTCTGCCTTGGTCAGATGGACACACTCCACATCCTAGAAGAGTTTCCGGACATTTAGAAGTCAAAATTACGCCTACACAAGGATCTAAGGCAATTCCATTATATTTTGGAGTAAGAAATTTTGTTTGAGAAACTCAGTTATCTCCTGACCAGCAACAGCTAAGGGGTTCCCAAGAATATATCCGGTATGGAAGTGTTCTTTCTGGAAAACCATCACAATTTGGGCACAAGAAGCAGGAAACCACCAGTTTAGAATGACGTATTCCCTCGGTGTTTTTCCACACCCCACACCTGTCCAAGAACTTCTAAGATTCTCTAGACCTGCCCCTTGCCTGGCAAGGAGTGGATCAGAGGAAACCCCTCGGATCTCTGCATCTGTGAGCTTTTGATGGGACACCCTCCCTTTCAGCCGAGGGTGAAAGAGCAGGGGAGGCTGCTGTCCTGCTAAAGTTCTCTATTTCGTACTCTCACGGTTTGCTGAAGGCAGAGCTCGAAGGGGTTACAGGATAAGGCCAAGCAGCAACAGCAGCAGCAGCAGCAGGCAAACAGCAAGCAGAAAACAGTTTCTTCTTCTTCTTCTTCTTCTTCTTCTTCTTCCCTAAACTTACACAAGTGTGGGTTATATTTGTTAATTGACCAATAAAATTAACACACTATTCTAGTTTCTCTTTTCTTAACCTGTCCTGGCCTGATTCTAACAGTCGTGAATCTCACACAAGCCTTACAGAGGTGTTACACAGATTTGTGTATATTGCTTCTATCAGCTCTTCTTGTTTACGTGAACACTCTAAAAAATGGGAGCAGTGCAGTTCCATCTGTGTTTTGTCTAAAGGAGAGAAATTCTGTGAAAAGGCACCACTGCTGCAGTAAGAGCTGTGTTTGAGGTCTCTTTGCTGCAGCTTTTCAATGTTTAAGGCACTTAGCGTATATTGCTACTAAAAGCTAAAAATCTGTATTTCTGTTTCACTTTGGTGTGGCTTCATGTATCTCAGCTTATCCAAAGGTTTTAATTCAACCCCCATGCTTTGGCTTTCCTCTGGGCCTGGGTCCAGAGGAGCTCTCACTCCAACGTGCATCCAAGCCTTCCATTCATCCCGATTCCTTACCTTCTTCAGCAACATGAAGTCTCTCTCGGCAGTGGTGTGTCTGTTCATTTCCTGCTCATATCTAGTGGGGGAAGGAGGAGACCAGTGAAGGGGTCATTCCAAGACTGGAGACCTTGTTTGGGTGGATATTTGGGGGACAGGGTGCTTTGGATCTCAGCCTTTTGGATTTCAGCTTTTTGGATCTCAGCCTTTTGGATCCCAGATTTTTGGGTCTCATCTTTTGGATCTCAGCCTTTTGGATCCCAGATTTTTGCACGTCACCCTTATGGATCTCAGCTCCTTAAGTCTTGGCCTTTTGAGTTGCAGCCTTCGTTATCTCAGGTTTTTGGAAGTCTGTTGATACGGCCCAAGCCAAGAGTCCCATTAATGCAGCTGTTGGAGCTCCTGCCCCGAGGGTGATTTCTCCTCACTCACTGGCACCTGAACTCCTGCACGAGCTTCTCGGAGTGGCTCAGCCCGGGCTCCACTTGGTCCTGTTCCCACCACGGTGAGTCCAGCCACTGCCACCAGCCACAGGCAAAGCTGCCCGAGACATTCCTGTTGTCCCTCGGGGCTGGCAGCACCTGCTTCCGCAGGACATCCCGTTCGGCGGCCAGCTCCCTGTTCTGCTCTCCAGAAGGTGCACCTGCACGCAGAGAGCAAGGCCACCTGTTCAGGTGCGTGTTGGGATGGCTCCTGTTGGGACCACAGGAGTGTGGGGGGCACACGGAATCTGCTCTTCTGGGTCAGCACTCCCTGGGCTCACTGAACGGGATGGGAGGACAAACGGGGGTCAACCTGACCGTCCCAAGGCTGCAGTCAAGTGAGAGGTGTCCCTGCCATGGAAAGGGCTTGGAACTGGATGATCCTTGAGGTCCATCCCAAGCCACACATGGTGGGATTGTTGGGGTGTCCTGCATGGGGCCAGGAGTTGGACTCAGTGATCCTGGTGGGCCCCTTCCAACTTAGCATATTCTGTGATTCCATGATTCCATGAATCCATGAATCCTAGAGCAAAGTGGTCTTGCTGCTCTTCCCTTCTCCAAGGAAGCCCTGGACAGCAGAGCCTTTGTGGCAGCTACACAAACACCAAACATTTAAATAAATCTGCATCCATGGGCTGAGAGTGGGAACCCCCATTCATGGACAGGATACCATGGAAAAAAGTCTGGCCGCAGAGAGAAGCCAACAGTGCCAAAGTCCCATCGGACACTTTGGAGGAACAGCTCCCTCCCATTATTAATGACAAAACCAGATGCAGTTCATCGAAGTATTTAAGAGCATAAATCAGATTAAAAAAACGTAACAGGCTCAACCTGCGCTCGTGGCACCGGGGTCGCACACACCGAAACCAGCCCAAGGCTTTTGGGCTGCAGTGGAGGAGAAAGCAAAGTCTGGAGCACCAAAGTCTTCTCTCAGCTCTCATTCTGTCAGTCAAAGAAGCAAATTGGCTGTGGAGGCTCTTCAGCTGCTCCTTCTCCGGCTTTCGGATCCTCTGGATTTCAGGGTTGACCTTCACATCCAGGGGCTGCAAGAGGTCCCTGCTGACCTGCACCAGGTGAGCGCCTCCACATCCACAGCCCAACCCCCTGCTGCCCCAGCACCCCTGACCTCTCCAGAGCCTGAAACAAACCCATTTCCATCCCTTTGTGTTTTGGAGGCTCTGGCCATGGCTCCAGGCTCCACAGCCTCTCCCAAACAGCGCCAGGAGGGGGAAGCGCTGCTTCGGCTGAAGGTCAACCCACTGGAAGCAGAGGATGGTGAGGAGAATCTTCTCCCACGGGAAGCTTACCCAGCTGACAGGTACTGGCTCATGCTGGAAGACACGCTGGAGGAGAGGACACAACCCAGAAGGACCCCTCTGCTCCGACACCTCCTGGCTCCACCTTTACACACATCTCAGGAGTGGGACTTGGTTGATGAAAAGGAGTAATTTGGGCTTTTCCTGGGGTTCTCCATGCCTGGCAGAAATTGGGAGGTTTAAATATGCAAAACAAGTGAACGTTTATGAAATCCAGTGGAATTACTCTGGATGTAAAGCACGCAGTCAGCTCGGATTCTTCTCTTGGGTTAGTTTGTCCTCCTTCCTCACAGTAAATACGGCTTAGGAAATGGCCTGGAGAGTGTTTCTTTCTTCCAAGGACAGTTTCCCCTGCCATGGAGCCAGGCTGGGAGAGCTGGGGTGTTAGCCTGGAGAAGAGAAGGCTCCAGGGAGAGCTCAGAGTCCCTTCCGGCCTAAAGGGGCTCCAGAAGAGCTGCAGAGGGACTGGGGACAAGGGCCTGGAGTGCCAGGACAAAGGGAATGGCTTCCCACTGCCAGAGGGCAGGGAGAGATGGGATACTGGGCAAGAATTCCTCCCTGTGAGGGTGGGGAGGCCCTGGAATGGATTTCCCAGAGCAGCTGTGGCTGCCCCAGGATCCCTGGAAGTGTCTCAGGCCAGGCTGGACGGGGCTGGGAGCAGCCTGGAAGCGAAAGGTGCCCCTGCCCACAGCAGACGTGGAACTGGACAAGTTTTAAGTTCCCTTCCACCCCAATCCATGATTCCATATTTCTTGTTAAGTCTTTGGCTTTGATTGTGTAGAACACATGGAAAACGAAACTCACATGGAGAAGACAATAAAGAGCTTTGAAACCAGGAGGCTCTGCCCCAAGACTGTTAATTGGGCATTGGTTAATCATTTAATTGAGAGCAGCGGTAAGCTGGCTGTGGTGGGCAGAGCATAAAGGAACCAGCAACCCATCTCCTGCAAAATTCCTTATTAATCCATCTGCTACTCCGTCACTATCCTTTATATCAGAGCTTGTAATTAAAACCCTCAGGATAGCTCGAGGCAAATAAAAGGGATTTATTGGAGTGTCTTGACAGACAGAGAAGAAAAGGCTGAGAAGTTTCACAGAGTTGCTGAGAGCCCAAGAGGTGGAGCCAAGATTCCACCTCTCTGCTCATGGCTTCCTGCCAAAGTCTCTTTCAAAACAAAAAATGGTGAAGGTTTCATTTCAGATCACTCAGAAGAAATAATTTTCCTCTGCTACTCCACCAGATTAATCCTGAACTTTTTCAATAGGCTCAAACCTCGGTCAGTGTTTTTGTGGACATTAAACATTTAAGCGTTTCAAATCACCAAGAAATGGGATAATATTTCCCCTGCTCGTTTCTCTCCTTGGTTTTTCAGGGATTTAAACATTTTTTTCTTTATTTTTTCAGTTCCTGGGGTCATCAAAGGGGTTTTCACCACCTTTCACAAGAAAGCTGATGAAAACCAAATCTGGTTACCAGCAACCTTGCTGGAATTCTGTTTCCAAGAGCAGCCGATGCCAAAGGTTTCCCTGTACCTCATTATTTGCAAATGTTCTGCTCTGGAACACTTTGCCCTCGGCCCAGCAAGGGAGATAATTGATAGGATGAGGCAGCTGGAAAGACAAGCAGCTTAATTAGGGGTTCTTGACAGCGCTATCAATTACACCCACACAGGGCAGCGATTGAAGTCCTGGATGTTTCGTTTAAACACAGGCAGCGTCCGTGGCATTCCCAGCTGGAAGAGCAGGATTGGAGCCCAGGGGAGGACACTTGGCCTGGAGCTGCTCTGACTCAGCTTCATTTTGTGCCTCCAGTTTGTCTTTCCTTGGGCTCTGCTGAATCCCCCTCCTGGTGCTCCTGAGGTACCCCGAGGGCCCTGGGCAGGGCTCTCACAGCAACTGCCCAGAGAATTTGGAGCTTTTCAAGCAAAGAAAGAGTTCCCGTAGAGTCTTTATTTCCTTGCTGTGGCCAGAGCCAGCAGGGTCACGGCTGGGTCCAGGCTGTCCTCCCAGAACAAATTTCAGAAGGTAATGGATGGTTTCACTGAGGTTTCTTCCACTTTTCTAAGCTGAATGTCTGAATTCAGGTTTTCACAGCCCTGGATGTCACAAAAGGTCCATCAGATCAGCCTCTCTTCCAGCTCCCAGCCCCCCTGACCCCTGACGACCCCGAGTTCCCTAAAGGTACCTGAGGCCACCTGATGCCACCCTCGGGCTGTAGCTTACGGGGCCACATCAGCTCTGCCTCCCTCTCCCAGTTCCACCCCATCCCGCACAAATTGCTGTGGGAGACAAAATATTTATGCCTCATTTGACGGCAGAAGGTCCCCAGACTTAAAGCACACCAGGTCTTCTCCACTTCTCCCACCCGGCTGACGGAACTTGGTGTGTCTGTGTCAGAGCAGCCACCTTTCTGCAGCTCCCTCCCAGGACAGGGAGGGTTGGATGTGGCACCAGGGTAATCACAGCTCACTAATGCTCTTCTAATCACCAGGAATTTTGGAAAGAGGCCCAGCAATGAGCCCCACAATTTTCATGGTGCTACAATACAGCCATGACTAATTTCACGGCTTTTTGCCAAATTAAATCAGGAGGGAACGTCTTGTTCTGGTCACATCTGCACAGCAAAGATGTAAAAAACTCCACCAGTCAGACTGGGAGAAGTGGGGCAAAGACCAGCTCCACACCAGTACAGCACAACCTTTTCCTCCCACTAGATGGTGGTGTCTAGTGCGTTTGGGCCCTCGGTTGGGTTCCTGGGGGTGCCAGGAGCATCCTGGAGAATCCTGGAGCATCCAAAGGAGGGCTGTGAGGATGGGGAAGGGTCTGGACGGGCAGCTGAGGGTTGGTGTGTCCAGCTGGAGAAGAGGAGTCTTGAGGGGGGACTCATTGGGGGCTGCAGCTTCATCCCGAGGGGCAGCTCCCATCTCTGCTCTGGGGACCAGGGACAGGACCCAGGGAACGGCTGGAGCTGTGCCAGGGGAGGCTGAGGTTGGAGATCAGGAAAAGGTTCTTCCCCAGAGGGAGGTGGGGCACTGAACAGGCTCCTCAGGGAACGGGCACGGCCCCAAGGCTGCCAGAGCTCGAGAAGCATTTGGACAAAGCTCTCAGGAGGTGGGATTTTGTAATTAGTGGGATTTTTGGGGTGTCTGTGCAAGGCCAGGAGTTGGACTCAATGATCCTCGTGGGTCCCTTCCTGCTCAGGATATTCCACAGTTCTGCGATTCCATGGGATGAGCCAGTTCACACCTGGAAACACTCAGGAACCTCCCAGGGTGCCACAAGCAGTGGGAGGTAATATGTAGGACAGCACTTGGACAGTGAGATCCTCAATCCATGGAAGCTGACGTTCCCCATGGACTTGTGCTCCGAGGCTGACTCAGCCTGGGGTGTTCTGCAGAACACACGTGAGCCCCTGGCATGAAACCAGCACCGAGGCAGAGTCAACACCAGCTCCGAGGAGAACTGACCTCCCGCCAGCTCCTCCCCGCTCCCTGCCTTCCCCTCATTCCCGAGATCCCGGCTCATCCGCCAGCACTCCTGGAGGCTCCCGCCCTGGCTGGGCACAGGGTGTCAGCAAACTCCTTCTCTCGGCGTTCACAGCCCGGTGGTGATGGAGAACACATCCCAAGACATCAGCCGAGGGCCCCTTCTTTTGATCTTCTTCTTCTCCTGGCTTCAACTCACCCCTGAACGCCAACACTCAAAATGTCTGCGGCCTCATGGAGCCGATCTCGTGACATTTTCCATCAAAAAATTTGTGGGCGATCTCGAATTGACATTTGGAACAGAGGCTGGGCTTGGATGATCCTTGTGGATCCCACTCAGCTCAGGACATTCAGTGGTTCTGTTGTTCTGTGGACTTAGGGATGAGCCACTGAGGAGCCAGCAGCGGACACGGCCGTGGAAACATCGACTTTGCACCTTTTTGATGTTTTCCACACATTTTTCAATGTGCTTTGGTGCTGGAAAGAAAATAATCCCCTTGATCGCCCCAGCTCAAATCTAAATGGTCCAAAGAACTCAGTCTCAGCCTTCATCTTAAATTTCTGTGGTCCAAACACCTGGTGGTGTTGGTCTTAAATTTGTGTGGTCTGGAAACCTGGAACTTGGACTTGGTCTTTGGTCTCTGTGGTCCAAAACCCTGGAATTTAATTTTTGTGGTCCAAACACCTTTAATTTGACCTTGATCTCAAACTGGTGTGGTCCAAACACCTGAATGTTGGTGTTGGTCTTAAGTTTTTGTGGTCCCAAGGCCTGAAACTTGACCTTGAACTTAAATTTGTGTCCAAAACCCAGAAATCTGGTCTTGGTTTTAAATCCATGTGGTCCCAAAGACCTAAACTGGGCTGGATGCTCTCCTTGCCGAACCAGCAGGAGCTGGATCAAAAGCTGCCGAAGGAAAGGAACCGCTCTAAACAAACACTAAAAAACACGGCATTTTTCGGCAACCCGAATGCCAGATGAGATTTCCCCCTCCCACTCCAGCAGGGATAACTGGATGCGGAAGGAGGAGCTGGAATGCGTGTCTCCAGAAACCGGGGAGCCCTGGACGGCTCCTCTGACAAGCAGAACAGGTTCGGATGTTCCCTTCCAAGCCTCCCCTGCGGCGCCCGGGATACTCCGGGTGTGTAAACAGCCCCGAACCCCCGCGGGGGTTCCCAGCTGCCGCTCGCAGTTCCCCGTGGAAGCTCGGAGTCTGGCGGCACCGGGAGCGGGTGCTGTGTCTGATCCCCGGCGGGTGACTCATCCTCCCCAAGGGAGAGGCACGAACGGGACGCTGGAATCGCCTCCGGAGGTGCCAGTTTCTCACCGGTTTTCTTCCTTTTTGTCCTCTCGTGCTACCAAAGGGATCAGTAAAAAAACCCCTCAGGCCTGACCACAGCACTCGTATTTTTATTATTTTTATTATTAATTTATATTATTAATAATTTTATTAATATATCAAGAGATATTTTTATTTTATATATTAATAAAAATTTTATTAATGATTGTTATTATTAATTTATTATGAATAAAGTATTTTTGCTATTAATCAGATATTTCTATCATAAATCCAATTTTTTTGCAGATATTTTAGTTAGTAATCCAATATTCTCACTATTAATCAGGTCATTTTATTATTAGTCTAATACTAATCAAACATTTAATCAATAATCTAATATTTTTATTATCAGATAACGATATTGATTAGATAATTATATTATTACTCCAATAGTTTTATATTGAATACTTTTATTATTATATCATATAATACGTTTATTATATTCAATACTTTTATTATCATATATCTTTGTTATTAATAAAAATTATTATTATTAATCAATTGTTTTATTGTTAATCTAATATTTTATTATTGCTTAGATAATTTTAAATTAATTTTATACTTGTATTATTAATCCTTTTTATCAATAATCTGATATTTTTATTACTTATGAAATTTTGTTTCTTCTCATTAGAGATGAGAAATGCTGCACTGATTAATTCATCAGTGAAACCAAAGCCCCGTGGGCCCTCCGGACTGTGCAGAATTACTCCATTTTTCGTGATAAAAGATGAGGTTTTGCCTGAATTAAAGCCTAATCCCTTGGATAAAAACGGGATTGTGATGATGCAGAGGGGTTTTCATTTGGATCCTGAGGGTTCACCTGGATCCTGAAGCCTCTTGGGAGCCACGAAGCTGAGCCCCGGTGAGAGCAGTTTTGACTGAAATGCAGCGTCTGGAGCTCCCCCCACGCAGAGGTTCCAAAGTGCTTCCAGGCTTTTCCGTGAGGGTTTGGCTCAGCCCGTGTGGCTCCGCACGGAATGGTGGAATGCGTTGGGATGGGAGCGACCGTAAAGCTCATCCTGTTCCACCCCTTGCCACGGGCAGGGACATCTTCCGCTATCCCAGGCTGCTCCAAGCCCCGTCCAGCCTGGCCTTGGACACTTCCAAGGATGGGGAATCCTCTGGGAAATCCATTCCAGGGCCTCACCATCCACACAGGGAAGAATTTCTTCCCAGTGCCCCACCTAACCCTCCCCTCTTCCATCCCCTAACCCACCCTTGACTCCTTTCCAAGTCCCCCTCCAGCTCTCTTGGAGCCCCCAGTGAAGGAAAATCACCTTTAAATATCACTTCCAATCCAAATGGTTCCATAATTCCATTGACATTCCGTGATTGTTTTTGTGGCTCTACAGCCCTTTGCAAAAGGCTCTCCACAGTGGATTTCCCAAAAATCTGGGTCTCTCCCCCTCACCCTCCTGCCACTACCAGGACTCTTCACAGTTGGAATTATTTCCAAAAGAGACAATCCTCCTTCCCTCCAACTGGGGAAAGAACATGAAATATTCCCAACGGGACTGGGACACTCCAGTTATCTCAGTGGAGCGTTGCTAAATAAGGGTGACATTATTAAACTGATCCACTGAACAAACTTTTGAGGTAAAATCAGCTGCTCTGTGCTTTGTTAGAACTTTTGATTGGACTTTAAGGTGGTTCTGGGAAAAATTTAGGGAATATCTTGCTTCCTGTGATGAAAACCACCACTGAATAAGATCACAGAATCATGGAATATCCTGAGTTGGAAGGGGGACACAACAATCATCAAGTCCAGCTCATGACCCTGCACAGGACAACCCCAAAATCAGATGCTGGCCAACAAAGGTTTGCTCAGGTGCACCCCATCTCACCTTAACTAGGGACTCCAGGGGGAAAACGGGACCGAAAGTGAGATGGGACTTTGTTATTCCCAGACTTTCTGCTCCTTTCTTCATCTGCAGCTGCAGTGTCAAAAAAAGTCTACAAGTCTACCCCCAGGTTATTTAAGGAGTGGTTCCTGGAGGGAATGATGGATCCAAGGTGTGGCCATGTGTCCTGGCTGACCGGTCGGACCAGACCTAAGGGACTTGGCCCTAAACCCCCTCTTCACAGCAGACGATCTGCATTTGTCATTCTTTTCCAGCCACCTTCTTCCACTTTTTCACTTTTTCCAGGTTTTTCCCTGTGGTTGGATCAGATTTCCATGAACTCATTTATATGGAAAGTTCTGTCAAACCTCTCATCAGAGACATCAGAGTCCTGCCCTCCCCCAGACCAAAACAAACACACCAGACAGGGTTTCAAGCTTTTAGTTGCGAAGACAAAGGTTCCAAACAGCCTGAGATGAAAAGCCCCGAGAAACCCAAGGAAGGAAGAGACGCCGTCACAAAATCAGCATCCAGCAGAGGAGTGGGATGGAGAGTCCAGAGATGGCTGCGCAGGGAGAGCTCAGGATGACGCACAGCCCGTCCAGACCAGTGGTGACAGCAGGAAAGCCCCATTGCCCCTGACAATGAGGGAACGGCTTCATCCCATTCCACCGGTGAGATTTTGCATCCAAGTTTTACTTGTGGGCAGCATCTCCAGAGGAACCTGAGCCACTTCCATAGCCAGACCAGTAACCCGGTCTTGGAGACGACCACCCTCCTCCTGACCTGCATTCCTCAGTCCCATCTCCGCAGGCCCCTCGTATGTAACAACTGTCCCCTCCAGAGCAATCCCAACCTCCTTCCCCCCCACTGCCAGGGCTGCAGGTGCCAGCAGAGCTCGATCCCCAACCTCCGGAGATGGAGCTTCCACCTCCTCCATAGCCTGAACCTCCCCCATATCCAGAGCCTCCTCCGTACCCTGAGGCTCCCCCATATCCAGAGTTTCCACCATACCCTGAGGCTCCTCCACACCCTGGGCCCCCTTCTCCCCCACCGATGCACCCACCACTGCCGTAACTGGATCC
>VXAZ01002128.1:60636-70652 GCA_013399875.1 Gymnorhina tibicen | reverse complement strand
CTGGGACAGAGTGGCTGGAAAGCAGAAAAGAACTTGGAGGTGCTGGTTGTCAGTGTNGCCCTTGGGTCACAACAACCCCCTGCAGCTCCAGGCTGGGACAGAGTGGCTGGAAAGCAGAAAAGAACTTGGAGGTGCTGGTTGTCAGTGTCTGAACATGAACCATCAGTGTGCCCAGGTGGCCAAGAAGGCCAGTGGCACCGGGCTTGTGTGAGCAATAGTGTGGCCAGCAGGAGCAGGGCAGTGCTCATCCCCCTGTGCTGGGGGCATTGGTGAGACCACACCTCCAATCCTGGGTTCTGTTTTGGGCCCTTCACTAGAGGAAAGACACTGAGGTGCTGGAGCATGTCCAGAGAAGGGAATGGAGCTGGGCAAGTGTCTGGAGCACAAGTCCTGTGAGGAGCGGCTGAGGGAGCTGGGGGGCTCAGCCTGGAGAAAAGGAGACTCAGGGGTGACTTTATTGCTCTCTACAGTGACCTGAAAGCAGATTGCAGCCAGGTGGGGGTCAGCCTCTGCTTTCAAGTAAAGGGTGGTAGAATTAGGGAAAAAGGCTTCAAGATGTGCCAGGAGAGGTTTAGACTGGATATTAAGATAAATTTCTTCTCTGAAAGGGTGGTCAGGCATTGGAACAGGCTGCCCAGGTCAATGGTGTAGTCAGTGTCCCTGGACACTATTTAAAAAACATGTAGATGTGGTGTTTAGGGACAAGGTTTAGTGGTAAACAGCATTAAACAGTACTGGTTTAATGGTTGGATTCGATGGTCTTAAAGGTCTTTTTAAACCAAAATGAAAAAGAAACTCGCCAGAACAAAGAAACCAACCCCCACCTCCTTTATATCTACATAAACAAAGCTTTGGAGAGTTTTGTTTGTTTGTTTGCTTGTTGGTTGGTTCATTTAATTGCTGAAACATTTTAATTGAATCTTGTCTTTGGGAATTCCTGGTCCCCATTGAAGAGAAAGGAAAAATAGCTACAAAAGTATAGAGCCATTGCCAGTGCATTTAAACAGAGAGGAGTTATTTAAAATAATGTTTAGTTGATCTATAACTGAGGCTAATTACCCAGTGTCACCAAAAGCTATTAACAAATACTTAAGGTATTTCTTATCAGGACCTTACTTAGACATGAGCTTAGTTTTGACCATATGCTGGCATACAGTTATGTTTAACACTCCTCCCCTGTGTCAAGGACGGTGGAGAATGACAAACACAGATTCAATTTCAGCAGAATTATCATGTCTTCCTGTATTGATGAAATCTCTGTGGGATAAGAAGGTTTTCTTCCACAGAAACATCACTTCAAAACAGAGCTAAATTTTAGTGCAAACAGAAGACAAAGGAGAAAATAGGAAAAAAAAAAGGGATCTTGCAAACCAGCATCAGAAAGACTTTTATTCCCATTCAGGCAAAGAATGTAATCTATTTCCAAGAACCATGTATTAATATACATTTAGATCTATCTATCCTGCTAGCTATAGCTATATCTAACCACAATAAAACAGTTGAGCTCTCTCAAGTGTTATGCCTTTAAGTTAAACTTTATTGAAATAAAATAAGGAAAGAACAATACATTTTGCATTCTTCAGAAGCCAGTGTTCAATAAATACTAAGTTTTGATCGATTGATACAGTGTCATATTTGACTAAAGAGGTGGGAAAGTTGCTACTGTTGCTTTGTGCTGGCTAGAAGAAGAATGCACTATTGATTTTATATGTTGGATGGGCTGTCAGCGTACAGTGCATTGTTGATTTTGACTTTTATAGCCAACATGTTTCCTTTAATTGGATCATTTGTAAAAGAGAGGAGGGTACCTGTTCCCTTCTGACAGTGACTGATTACAATCATTTCATGTTTGTCAATATTTGATAAACCCACGGTTACCCAACAACATGGCTGAAAGCAGCATCTTTATGCATTTGCTTGTTTCCCTTCTTTCCTGTCTCTGATTTCAGTCTCAGTGTAACCAGAAAGTTGTGCCAGCAACTCCTTCTTCTTCATCTTTTCTTTTTTTTTTCTGGAATAGTTTTCATCAGTTTTCATTTCTTTTGGAGGAATATAGAGTGAGGAAGAGAGGAAGAAAGTTCTTACTTTGAGTGAACATCACTGCCAATATCTATTGATAACAGAAAAATTCTGGGGAACCCATTAGTGCCCTTGACCTTGTTGCTCTCATTGCTATTTTTGATGTCAGGTGCAGTTCCGTAATCTTGAGACTGACCTTTTCACTATCTAATGAGGAACTGAAAACCAAGATACCTACAACGTACCTAAAACTTCTGTCTTCCTTCTTCTTTTTTGCCCTTCTTCCCATTATTATTATTAACTGGGTTCTTTTTTTCCCAATATTCTGGATGCAAATTAAAATATCACTACAGAGAGGTCTGGAGCTCAGGGAAGAACAGAGATGTGTGCACAAAGCATTGCTATAAATTATTTGAAGAGAATTCATGTTGGTATTTTAATTGTGTCTTTGATGCTCAGTTCACAGATGGCTGATAATTTCATCTGATGTACTGAACAGTTCTGTTTTACTCTTGAAAGAGAAGATGCATTCACAAGTCAGGCTCAATCTTTGTTCTCTCCTGCTTAGTGAGGCAAAACCTCTTTCATTTTCACCTATGTTAATTAGGACTAGTAATGTAGATGTGATGCCATCAGGGCAGGAAAATCTTCAAGGCATACAGGGCTGTGAGGTGGAGCGAACACTCTTGGCCATGAACCTCGCATCATGATGGCAGTCTTAAGAGATCTCCAGGACATGATGGAAGTGCCTTGTTTGGGATAAAATATCCTCATTTTGGGCAATCCAAAAGAGGCAGAAAGCACCTGTGTTCTTTGCATCTCTGGTAATCTGGTTTGCAAATGTAGTAGCTTCTGAGCCTTCCCTGGCCAGCTGCCCTGTTAACGAAAGCTGATGGACATACTTTTTGCAATCAACACAGAGGCAGCACTTGTAGGATTATTTCCCATGTAGGCAGATGAGGGAAAGCTACATAGAAATATGCTTGTTTGTTTGTACTTCATCTGGCTGGGAAAGAACAGTTTCTAAGATGTGGTGTGCCTGGGGAGAGGAAAACAGGGACAGGCTCCCTGTCTCCACTTGCTTTCCTCAGAAGGTCACGCAAGCAGTGCTGTCCACTGGTGTTCCTAGGAGATGAATACAGAGCACAGAAAATTCCTTTTAATTCTGTGTCCAGTCCTCCTAAGGGTTTCGGAAGCCTCCAGAAACAAATAGAAGGGAGTCAGAGGCAAACACATCTACTTCAGATTTACTTGAACATAAGTGAAGGAGGAAGAGGGACCAGCTTCAGAGATTAAGGGAACAAATTAATTTGAGCTACTGGCCACAGTGTCAGAACAAAGTTCAAAACAATGTGTTCTGGAAAACAAGACAGCT
This sequence comes from Gymnorhina tibicen, assembly GCA_013399875.1. Taxonomy (NCBI): domain Eukaryota; kingdom Metazoa; phylum Chordata; class Aves; order Passeriformes; family Artamidae; genus Gymnorhina; species Gymnorhina tibicen. Next base: position 67,258 of record VXAZ01002128.1, on the reverse strand, counting down.
CCTCTTTTTCCAAAGGAACATAAAATATAGCTTTGATGCAACAGTGTAGGTAAACCAAGAGGTCACCAAGCAGCAGCTGACAAAAGAAGTGAGTGTAAAAAAAGAGTGCAGCAAACTAAATTGTGCTGTAATTCACTTTCTCACCTTCCGTTAATTTCCTTCAGAACTGGAAGATATTTATCCACTAAAAACCACAGTGGATTTAAAGCATCTTGCGGACTTAAAGTCCTGAGGACAAATAATCACCCTCTAGGAACAAGGCAGCAGCTGCCTGTGTGCTTGGCTGGTAACAGAGGTTCACATGTGACCCCAATAAACACATACACATGTGCACACACACTTCACACAGAACATCAAAGACAGGGAGCAGTGCCTTTATCCCGCTCATCTGCACAACTTTTCTTCCCGCATCTATCTTGACCCCTGTATTCTTCTGTTCCAGTTCGCTTCTAAATCTTCTTACTCCTATTTACGTTTTCCCCACTGGATCCAGGCTTGAGACATTCACATCTAAATTTGGTGTTTCTGTTCTTTCTATTAAGTTAATCTTTGCCTAATTTAGTAGTAGTGATGGACTTGCAAGACTAGGCTCCACAAGGTCTCCAGAACTCCCCTTCAACTTTCTGTGTGGGCTGTCTCTTTCTCTAAGACCCTCCTCTGACTGCCTGTGAAATCCAGCCATGTCACCATCACAAGCTGTAACTTTTGTCAGCTTCTCACTCTTTGATTTTTTACATCCAGCAATTACTGTTGTTATTTCCAGTAACTTCTCATCTTCTGTTCAAAGAAATAAATCTCATGCCAAGGATCAGTCATCTGCCAACATAACTTGATAGATAAAAGATCCCTGATGGACAAAAAAACTTACTTCTTCACAATCATGACATTTTCTTGTTCATATATATTTCCATATATAGATGGAGAGATATAAGCACATTTATGTGAGCATAGATATATATATATGGTATATTTATGGCTTTTTTCATCAAAATGTATTATTCTCGTAGTATTGACATTGCTTAGTCAAAACAATCTCTTTACTTAAAAAAGAGGGTTTTAGTCTACCTCAGAGCTGAAAGACTTACACAACTTCCTGATATAGATGGAGACAGAATTAGTGCATAAGTTTATGGCTATTTGGATTGCAAATTTGACACCAAATCTCAAATGAAAAGTAGCAGCTTTAAGTGTTTCAGTAACTCTGAGAGACAACTCCCTCCTAATAAGGAAAATTTTCCTAGTAAGCGAAACAACTCCTTAATCAGAACTCCCTTCTGAAGTAGAGTGCTTAAATTATTGTTTTGTAAGAGAAATAAAGACCGCCTTTTAAGGACAGAAATGATGGTAATTGTTAAATCCCTTTTTACATAGATGCTCAAAGATCATCTGACCTAGCTCCAGACACTGAGAGTATAGACCCACTGCACATAACTAATCATTCTTAATGATCACTGGAAAGAAACAAACACTTCTTTCATGAAGATGTGTAGCAAATTCACCTCTACTTACTTGCATCTCGATTTATATGCTGGCTTTAGAAATGTACATTAAATAAGACACATCTATTCTACAATAAAAAAATTGGAGAGTCACGGGATCATAGAACAGTTTGGACTGGAAAAGGCTTCTAAAGCCATCTAGTCCAATCCCCCTGCCATGGGCAGGGACATCCTTAATTAGATCAGGTATTATAGATCAGGTATTATTGGTTTAGGGTATTAATACAAGAGTAGGAGATCTGGCTTCAGTTTTCTCCTGAGACTGTGTCTTCGGGTGACTGTTATGCTTATATTAATGCTTATACTAAAACTGGGTACCTTTAGAAAAAATAAAGGTTCAGAGAAAGAGAATAACATATTTTGTTAGGCAAGCTGGTGTGTCAGAGTGTTGGTTCTAATCCCTGTTCCCCAGCTTGGGTTTGTTTTATAGAAGCAATCGTCATACCAAATGTATCATGTAGTCAAAATTTTTTTAAATTTTTATCAAAATTAGACCTAGTCAAATATAAACACACAAAAATGTGGAGTTTTAAGCTCTAAAACAACAAACTGAGCATCCAAAATATTTTATCTTTTTTTCAAAAATGTAACATTTTTCTGTGTAAGTCATACTGCATTTTGAAATGCAAACCACAGTATTTTACTTAAATGAGTGCTTCATTACCTTCTTGTTATATTCTGGAGTTGATACCCAGACTTGCTTGTCACATACACATTATGTCTTATATAACTGGGGAAATGAGGGTTGCTTTTGGACTTTACACTTCAACCAAAAAACTACCCTTATAACCATCCTGGAGTCACAAATGTTTCCATAATCCAGCTTCTGTGGGGCAGGGGCACCTCAAAAATTCAAATCCATTTATACTTTTCTCTTATATACTGACATTTTAATTGCCCTTTTTTCCCCCTTACTTTAAATGGGAAATGTTGAAAAATGTATCTGTGTATTTCTTTTTTCACATCAAGGGGAAAATATAAATACCACATTTCCTGTCAATTTATCTTATTTATTTTTTTTTTTTTTTTTTTGGACAGAAGGGTTGGTGATAAAATATTGACTTCTGAGATTTTATTTTGGGTCTATGTGTAAGCGGAATTCAAATAAGTGTTCATCACATTCTGTGCAGCTCAATAAGATGCTCAGTCAGTCTAGTAGGTCTCACGTCCTGCACTGCATTACCATCTCTATTAAACATACCATTTTGTTAAAGATATGTATCCAAAAGAATGATTCCAATTAGGTGGTGATCATTATGAATGAGTGCCTGCTATTTTTTCCAGCAGTATGCATTTGTGTCACCTGAAGAGAGAGTTCCATCTCCTATTAATTTTTATCCCTGATCTTATCCCTGCCACTGCATTCAGGTTTCCTCATCCATTTTAGGTCCTTCTTATTCACACCAATAACTCTAACCAAAGTATGCATGGCTGCTAATATCACAACTTAATTGGGGATATTAGCAAGATAGCCCAGCTTTAGTCTTTTAAGCACCCTGGGTGAAATTTCTATGGGAACGGATTTTCAAATCACCACATGCTTGCCAGAATATTCTTTCTGAAAAGCACAAGCGAGCCTGAGCACAGACACTTTCACACACAACCCCACACAAACTCCTCCTCAAAGCCTTTCTTTTAAGGGACTAGTCATTTTTATTCATTTCAATAGCAAGTGTGAAATACAAGCTTGTCATCTCCCTTTTGCAGTACTGCAACCCAAAATTATAAATGGGCTGACATTTATGTGAGACCAAAATTTAGTGTCGTATTGGAAGTGGGTATTGAAAATGTTTTGATATGACAGATGAAATACCTGCTGCAGAAACCTTTGTTAGACTTGAGCTAACTACATCTGGCTAGAGGGAAAAAGACAGGGCTTCAGGCAACTAAATTTAATGGTATTTCATTAGCTCCCTCCCCCAATCCCACCCCAAAAAATACTGTAGGATTCATGTGTTCAGATCAAGGTTTTAAAAACTATAACCACTTGACAAGTATGTGTGAAGCCACCTCCTCAGCCTCCTGATAATTTCTGGTGACCTGTGCACAATACTCGGTGTTGACTGAACAAGACAAGACAGGACCTGTGGCAGATTGGATCCTGAGACTTCATTATCTGTATTTCAGAACAGTCATGGTACTTGGTCAAAATCTATAGCTCTTCACATTGAAATTGCATTAGAAAGATGCTGCATGTAGCAAGCTTCAGTCAGAATAATTTTGCATGAAAACTGTCGTAACCAAAATTTATACACAAAGTTTCTGTTTAGTATCTGCTAAATTGGGACTGAAGTGCAATTTAGTTAGTCAGTAGCCCTTAGCCCAAGTTTTCTGATAGTCAGAAACAGAATGCAAATACTCTAAAAACTTGTCCAGGGATATTTTTTCAGTTCCCTCCAGAGAATCAATGCAGCAGTTATTTTCTGCTGATGGTCATTTATTCAGGTTCTTACCTGACCTGCCTCTATACTAGGAATAAGACTAAAAGTCTCGTGGGACCAGTCAGAACCAAGTAAGGAAGTAAACGAAAATAAATTATAGCAAACAGGTGAGACAGTTTTGCTTTACATTCGAGACTAGCTCAAAATTACTTTGAATATTGACTGAGAGCTCTGAACACTATGAACACTACCTTTTTTTTTTTTATTATTTAATCTGGACTGTTCTGCCACTACATGATCTTATAAACATATTTCAAAACTCTTCATAGAAGGAAACAGGAGAGAGTGATGTACAAAAATAAAGGCTGCACTTCATTAAAGTTATCCAGTTAATTTTCCCTGGAATCAAGACAGGCTGGACTTCTTTTGAAGATGAAGTTTGATGGAAGTCCAAATTTGTAATTATTAGGATGTCAGCAAAGCTTTCCTCCCCTTGTCTTTATAAACCTTAGTTCTTTGATATCACTCCTTTGTAACAAAGAATTTTTGGAGACATAGAACTATGCTAATTATGAAATCAACTCAAGTCCTGCTATTAGACAAACTTAATCTGTCGATCATAGAGACATGGGGAATAATGAAGTAAAATAACTCAATTCTATCTAAATAGATTGCATGTCCTAGATAAGATAACTATGAACACAAACTCTCAGCTGTCTTTTTCTGTTGAATTTTGCTTCTCAGAGGATTTGAGGTTTGGCTTTCTTTTTACACTGTGCTGAATTCCTCTGTCATGAATTCTGGCTTGGGAAAATGGTACATGAACAACTGAGTCCCATCTCTAGACAGAATATTTACTAAGTATATGCTTAATTTTTAGAATATGATAATTTCTCCATACTAGGAAAATGAATTAATAATGTGATGTAAAAGGAGTAACAGAAGATTAATAGTCGTAGTATTGATAGAACATAATGGCAATGATAGTAGCAGTACTACTATTACTACTACTACTACTACTACTACTATTACTACTACTACTACTACTACTACTACTTGCAAAACTAGTAACACCGGAAAAGGGTTGGAATATATTTGAGAAGTCTAGCTACCTCCACAAGAGTGGTTTTAACTATATGTCATCCTAAATAAGATCTTTTTCTTTAAAAGAAAAATGCCACAATGACATTTCTAACTATGTCAACTTGTTCTTGACATATCTGAAAGTCAAATATTATTACAAACACTAATTAGGCAAATGTTTTTTATATGCTCAGTCTTTGTACTCCTTTTGTTACCAGACTGCAGCTATCAAAGACACATGGTACTGTAGCTGTGGCAAGGTTTTGGGATCTAACTTCACATATTTGCTACAATGAAACCTGCAATCCAGGTCAGTGCTCTAAAAAAAAATATCTCGTACACCTAATTAACAGTTACTTGAGTTAGGATAAAGCCACACATTAGAAAGCCTGGTTTCTCTAAAGAGGAAAATTTTGGATGCTCAATATAAGATGCTCATCAATTTGATGACAAGTTCTAAGTCTAAATCCAAGTGAAAGGAGTCATGACTTAGATATCCCAGCATGGCTGTGCATGTTCCCCTGCGAGTCCTGGATCTGTTCATTTAGAATGTTGTTTTTTTACCAGCTATGTGAAGGTCACAAGCTCAGTTGCAAAGCAAAGGCCTGATTCTGCATATCAGTCTGTGGGTTTAAACAAACACCTCTTTGGTGCTCTACCAAAGGATGTTAGGCACAATTAAGCCTGCATCTTCTCTACTCACGGACAAATCCATTCTTCAAACATCCCACACACTACCCAGTAAGGACCAGGAGACTGGGTAAGTACACAGTTATTTATCAGAGACAGAATTTGAACATTTCAGCTTTTCCCAACATACTGTGTTTCAGCCTCACACCTGCAGACACCCGTCATGATTTTGTTTTTATCATTTTAAAGTTAATTGAACAATTTCCTTACATATGCCCACGCATACTCACAGAAATGCATACCAAGAAACAAGTTCGCATTTAAGTATCACTTCCCACAGACCCAAAAATGTCCCATTAGTATAAAAACATGGACTTTAAAACGTGATTTATTTCAATAGACCTGTACACTTCAGCTTGTGTACAAATTACACATCACTGGTTAAAAAGAAGATGCACATAATGTATGGAATGAACTGTTTCAACTTTTTTTTTCCTTTCCTTGCTGCTATAATTTTTATATCTCATTTTACCTCTGTAATTAAGACAGGTCTGGTAGGTATTTAAATTAGCCTGGCTTTCATCTCTATCACACATTCATTTCAAAACTTTTATGAATATTTAATAGAGGTTTTATAATTCATGGTGATGTGATGAACAGCCTTTTGGCCGTTAAGTCAATTGACAGAATGGAAAAAAAAAAGGAAAAAAAAGAACCCCTCTCTTCAGGCAGAAATAATAACGATTCTATTTCTGTTCCTAGATTGGTGATTACACAGTCACCTGTTTTCACATTAAACTTTGATGATAAATTACTCAGCAACCATGATAATATCAGAAGTTTTACTGGCCAGAACAAATTGCCAGTAATTGCTTGCATGATAAAGGGAAAGAGCTGTTTCGTAGTCCTTCTGTCCTTCCCCTTAGGGAATGTCTGAAACCCCACAATCAAACCGCTTCTCTCCATATATATTTCTTTTTCTCTCTCTCTTTCCTTCCCCACTCTGTTCTCTTTCTTTTCCTTCCAGTC
>VXAZ01002128.1:0-60611 GCA_013399875.1 Gymnorhina tibicen | reverse complement strand
CTTTTCCTTCCAGTCGCCCCCCCCCCCCTTTTTTTTTTAATTTCAAATCACTTCAAAGGCAACTCTCTCAGCATTTTAAGAATATATTAACATTCCATTAACACTGTCATGGTTTTTGCATGCCTATCAAGAACACAGGCCAAGAAGGCCAGTTAAATTTCATATAAGTCTGAGTTCAAACATGTTCATTTATTTATTTATTCACTTTTATTCAGTGCAGTCAATATATACTGTAAAACCATATTTGGGTGGGGTACTGGCAGTAGATTTTCAAGCCTAACAAAAGATGCAGTTGTGAAGCATGCATTTTGTTCAGAATTTTTCACAGAGAACTAGCTCTTATTATTATTACCCTCATCATCAGAGATAAATCACCACACTAAATCACCACTGCTGTTCTTAGTGCTGTTATTGTTATCATTGCTGTAATTTTGCAATTATTATGATTATAATTTTTCTCATCAATGTCAAAACTAGGAACTTTGTCAAGATCGGAGCTCTCTTTATGATAGATCTCTTAAAAGCAGAGGTCAGTAGTATTTCCCCACTGTGAATCACATTAACAGCACTGACTGCACTGGTAGAATTATCTGTGTGCTCTGGGCAATAGCATGACATGGTTCTGGTCCTTTTTGGGAACCCATGGAAGTAAACTCCCACCCTGGCAGAAGGAGACCTTCACGAGTGCAATTCTAGACCTGTCTAAGATTTCCACAACCTGTGGGTCTCCATCAAATATCAGCAGATAGCTGGGTCCCTTGAACTTTTATGTGCCTGGAGTGCAAAGCAAACTACATAAACAACACCATCTAATGTATGTGTGTTGTTGTATGTATCAGTACTAAAGGGGATTTTTCAGAGGAAGGACAGGCTGTGGGGCAGAAAGCTGTCTCTCTTAATTTGTTGAGGGAAGGTTGTGTTGTTTTGTGTTTTGTTTGGGTTTTTTTCCCTGAAAGATTGACAATTTCTTGAGAGGGCCCAGAAACAGGGATCTTAATCACATTTACAAAAAAAAAATTAATTTAATGTAGAGGTATTAGAATAGTATTGATTACTGTGTTGCAACTATTCACATGTTTAAAATCACACACATGCAATGCTGAGCCAGTTTACCTAAAATCAGAGTATCTTCCCTGATAATTGAATGGGAACTGGAGTGGTAAACATCAGTATTGGGCAGGTTTGTGGAAGAGAGAGAGAAGACAGACAGGATGATAAATAAATCAATAGCAAATTCACTTTCCTCTTATCCTAAAATATGAATTTACTGAGTAAAAAAGCGTAACAGAAAAATATGTTCATCATTATTATTCAAAGCCTTTTTCAATGAAAGTCTGGTTTTTGCCAGTACATCACACATGAGAACAAAGGTCTCACTGGATAGCTGGGGTTCATATCCCCCTCTTCTTCATAGGTTCTGTTAAGATAAACATAGCTCAAAATTCAGTAGAGGTTGACCCAGACATGATTACTTTTAGTTTAAGGGGTTAAATTAATCACCAATATTTTTATCTTAGGAATCCTTTTTTCCTTTCTCTTCAAAGGAATCTTCAGAACTTCAGCTCTAAATAAAAAGGGGGAAAAAAGGTCTTGTCATGCAAACGTGAGCACATAAACATGAAGCCTTATTTCTATTGCTTTTGATGTGCGAACACAATGCCATTCTCTAGCTGGCAAGTACCCAGATGCTTTCTTCTTTATTGCTGGCTGGAGCGCCTAATAGGCATAAACTAACTGCAAACAGGACCCACATGGATTTTAGCACATTTAGATCTTGAATAATTTAAATAATTTGATTTCAGTGATGTGAGATTGATTCAAACAAGCAAATGTTTACAGGATTGTAGATGTGGAAGACCATCTAAGATTTCAGATTATTTCTCCTCCAATATTCCCTATTTTTTTTTTTTTTGATAATATAATGTTGAGTCTGGGAAATTTCACACCTGTTCTTATCTTTAAGGACATATGTTTTCACATGTAATATAATCTTAGAATCATATCAAAATTCAAGATACCATCTAACTCATCTGTCTGTCCTATGGTTGGATCAGATCTGCCTTCATCATTTTTAACAGGATGCTGTCCAAATAATTCTTAAAGAATTCAGTGATGATATCTCCACATCTTTCCCAGCAGCTGATTTCAGTACTTCACTTCCCATTCCATTGGAAAGGCTTTTGTGATTTCTAGAGTGAATCTTCTTGCTGAGCTTTTAAGCCCAATCCTTATCTTGTACAGTGAACAAATTATCCTCTTCCTTATTCCATTTTTAACTTGGGGCCAATTCCATTGCCCCTCTCTATCGTCTGTACACAGACAAAGCACTCATTTCACCTCATGCATTTAAAAAAAAAGTAAAATTGAAAACAATGGATATCATAACAGAACAACACTAAATTTTAAGGTTGAGGGATAAGTTTATCTGTCTTCTTTGCAATATTCTTTTCCATATGTAATGCCCATATCATAATATAGACTTTTCCCCCTTTTTTTTAATACTTACTGTTTCCTTTCTTACGATTGAGAAAATCACGTATTTCATTGTTTCCTATGCAATATTTATGTAGCATAAAATTTATTTATGTGCCTACTTCAATGCACTGATCCTTCTTGGCTGAGCATTTTTCCCTATCCCCGGGAAGGAATAACCCCATGTAACAGTCTGGAGAAAGCCCTGATGGTCATGGTGGCACCAAGGTAACCATTAGCCAGCAGCAGACCTTGGAGCAAAGGCCAAGAGCCACCTGAGCTGTGTTAAACAGAGCCTTGAAAGAAGGGAAGGGAGATAACCCTTCCCTTCTGTCAGAACTGGTGGGATGCTCCTGGATTTCAGTACCGAGAACTGGGCTACGCAGCAAGGAGAGGCATGGAATTAATAGAGAGGGTCCAGTGAAGGGCCACAGACACAAAGGGAGGACTGGGACATCTGTCATATCAAGAGAGGCTGAGACAGCTGGGACTGTTCATCCTGGAGAAGTGTCATGGGGGATCTCACCTGTAGGTATAAATATCTGATCTGAAGGAGTGAACAAGGCAGACTCTTCTCAGCAGTACACACGGACAGGACAAGAGGCATCACACAATGAACACAAGTAGTGATAGCTGAACTGTACTTGTACTTGTCAACTATTCATTCTTTCCTGGTATTCCTCTTACAGAACTCATTGAACTAGTACTGGTGGGAAGCAAATGAGCTGTTCCTGGCAAATCCACTCAGGTGGTTGTATAACACTTCCATGAATGCCAGGCTTTTGCAAATTGCTAAATATTGTATGATTTCTCTTTTTCTTGGAACTGAATATAGCCTGACTAGCTTATCAGTCTCATCCTTCTTCCTCAGCTTTGTTCCTGTACCCCAGTTTTTAGAGGTTATTTTGAATCAAAGGCAGTGATTACTGAGAGGTGATTTGGGGAAGTGGATTTTTTTGTGACACTTTCAAATACCTTGATTTTCAAAGGATGTATAGAACATATGAAAAACCATGTTCTCTTTCTCAAGTGAAATACCTTCAGAATCTTCCTGGTTTTGAACAACTTCTCATGTTGTAGAAGAATTTGAAATTATTACTTTTTTCACAAAGTAAAATCTTTGTTCCTATTGAAGTTAAAGGATTTTTGCAAATATATAAAGCGAAAAGATCTGACCTTAAGACAGTTCATACAGCAAAAATTGAAGAATGTAATCTTCAAAATTTTTTTTAAAAAAGGATAGAAATTCAATAGGATATATACTATATATTATCTCTTATTTTATAGCAAAAAAGAAATTTATGTTTTTAATGTGAATGGGCATAGACTGTTCTACAAAAACAAATAAATATCTTGCTCAGGAAGAAGTCAAGTCTATTTTGTAAGGATTACTTTCTTATTTGCTGTGTTATAAAGAAAGGCATCTGGACATGTGTGTACATTAACCCACTTCTGAGCTCTTCAATGACATATTTTATTACTCTGGGGAAAACTTTTAGGGTCTCCTTTTCATTACTTTTCCATGGTGATATATTTTGACTCTATGGTGTTACTATGTTTTTAGTAAGGTGCTATGTGGATATATAAAATAATTTTCACAAAATGTGCAGACTGTATTGCTCATGCACAGTAGCAGAATCCTCCCTGAAACACATCGTGTGGTCTCTTCATCTGCCTATCTGTCTGCCTTTCTGCCTTTAGAGTTTTCTCATATATACATATATATCCAAACCAATCAACCAAAAAACCACATTTTATTCTTTTCTTCTTGTTTTGTTTTTGTTTTTGTTTTTGTTTTTGTTTTTGTTTTTGTTTTTGTTTTTTGTTTTGTTTTGTTTTGTTTTGTTTTGTTTTTAACAGAGTGGAAAACAGAACAACTGGAACTCCTAGTTTTAGGATTTTATACTGAAAGGGAATAGGTTTTTCTCTTCTTGTTCCTTCTCCTGTTGTGTTATTCCCCTGAATTTACACATAGACTTTCTCACTTTTAGTCTTGGTGTTCAGTTCATCCCACTGGCTGCATGAACAGCCTGAGAACCTGAGGTACTGGGATTGTTTCACCAACTCCAGCATCCTATTCTTTTGGAAATCCAAAGTCTAAACTGAGCTCCCAAATAAAGGGGTTACAGAGATGGTCCATAACAAATATTGCAGCAACAGCTGGCAGAACAGGGCATTCAATGAGCTAAGCACAGAGATAAGAGGTCCCCTGGTAAAGGTGGCAGCAGGTCTCCAGAGTTTACTGTTCTCACGCTTCCTTTCCTCCCAGTATTACATGAGTGGTAGCTCCTCACTTCTTCAGGAGACCCTATTTATTAAACACTTTTCAACACAGTTACTGTTTTTTCATCATGCAGGGACTCTTTCATCCCCAGCCCAACATGTTCTGGATTGATTTTCCAAAGATTGGTACAAAGTGAGGAAGATTTTGCCCTACAATATTTGTGTTATTTTACAGTAAGGTTAGTTGTCTTGAGACAATGCATACTGGGGCTTGGGCACCATTAACAAATATGTTAACTCTGTGTGACAACTGATTAATTTTGCTTTAAGGTTATGAATACAAAAGAAAGCATGCTGGTATATAACGTGAATTTTAATGATGTCACAGCACTAGTAAAAGATGAGAAAGATAATTTAATTTGCTTTCTCTGAAAGGTCAGTTCTCTTGAGATGAAATTTTCCCTGAGGGTGTCAATGCCCCTCACTCTTCTTTCTTGCTTTTTCTCTTTCTTTGGAAAGTCAGCATTTATATTTAAACAGAAGACTATCTGAGCTTTTTCTTCTTGTTTTTTTTTGTTTTGTTTTTTTTTTGTTCTTTTTCTTTTTGAAAAGTAGTGTCAAAGAGGAAAAAAAAACAACAAAAACCCCAAAGAGTCCCAGATGTTTCATTTTGAAACTCAAGCCCATAAATACTTAGACAATGTGCTTCTTGCTATTTTAGTTCCTTGTGCCTGTGCATGTTGCACCTACGTATTTAAGTGTGGCATGGAATCTGGAAGCATAAATACAATAAGTTCCTGGAGTCATTTTTCATTTGCACCTTGGAATATGGCAGTGGGAAACAAAGGATAGCAGGGAATGGAATCATTCCATTTTTATATTAGACATGAAATATTTCGTTTGGGAAGCTATAACAACCTCTGGCAAGTGCTGAGCTCCTTTTGTTGCCAGGCAGATTGATCCTACAGTTCACTGTTTTGTAGGAAACTCTGGATACTTCAAACCCCAGGGATCAAAACTGCATTTTTAGCTGGCCAATCAAGATCACTGTAAATTAATTTCTAGTTAACTTTTTTAGCCACTGTTTGCATTTTGTAATAATTTTTAAGTTAAATAATTTGCCAATATCTTAGGGAAAAACTGGCACTGGTGATTGGGTTCACCATGTGTAACTCTGGTTGAGAAATGTTTTCTCCTAGTGATTTCTATTGTCATGTCATCAGGATAATACAATTTAACTTTGTTCTTCTTGGAGACAGCACACACAGACTGTCCTGAAGTTTTCCTTTTTTTATCTCTTTGGAAAATTGTAAAAATATTTAATTTATATGAAATCAGAGTATTATAAATGTGGTGGTGAAAAAATAAATAAAACTTGAGTCATCTGAATGCGAGCTGATTCAACTGAAGTTGAATCAGAACCTAAATAAACCAAGGTTGTAAACAAAGGATCTCGATTTCCACAGGATAGTTTCTGACAAATGAAAGGAAGCTAGCTGCACTAAAGAGATCAGGATCTTGAATGAGGAACAACTCTGGAATTTCCTCAAGGTATCCGGTCTGAAAAAATCAGAATCTATCTCCTGAGTATAGGGGTAGAGGTGTGAGAAGAATAATGGCAATAGGTAGAGGTGGACTGAAAAAATAAGGACGTGAATAAGCATCTCAAGGGCTGCAAGATTAATTAGACAATGTAAAAGACAGCTCTTATAAAGGAAAATGAACTGAAGTTGGCCCAAGAGTGGAACAGGTCTATTAGGGTGATCAAAACGACGGAAAGCCTGTCAACGGAGAGGATATGAGAAAACAATGTTTGTTTACCCAAGAAAAATGAAGACTTAGAAGGATATGATGGTTGTCTATAAATAAATGAAGGCAGAACTCACCAAGGAGAGACATGAGCTATTTAACCTAACACTAGTGTTGGCATAAGAATAAATAGAGTGTGTTGACTAGGAACAAATTTAAGCTAAAAAGAATATGAAGAAGATTGAAAATTGCTAGAGCAGTGAGGTTTCAGAGGTGCATTCTGGGGCGGGGGGAGGTGCAGAACAGCCATTTTCAATGAAGACATCAGTAAATGCACGCATAAAATTATAAATTATACTATAAAGTCTCTGTAGGCACAGAAGTCTGGCTTTCTTTACTTTTAGAGGAGGTTGATGCCTGTCTCTGCTCCCATGTTGCTAAAGTAGAAAGCAATTATAACTGAATAAGCAAAGACTGTATGTAAAAGAAAAGTTACACTAGTCATATAAAACAACAAAATTTGTATTAATTAACTATTCAATACTGGCATCTTAAATTGAGGAATTTTTTTACTTATACTTTCTTGACTTACACCTTTCACAAACTCATTTTTTTGCTGGGCTTTTTCTTATGTTTGATGCTTAAATAATAAAACATTAAAAACGTTTTTGTAAAACAAGCGAACAAAGCTCACTATCATCAACCTGTCTACAGTTCTAATATCAAAAACATCTTCTGCATTATATATTGGCCAGTACTGTGTATTTTTTGTATTCTGTTCCATGCATATGTTTGTTATAATTTTGAGTCATATAAGCCCAAGGATGCAGAGTCAGATCCTGAACTCCTATCCAAGGTCTTGGTGAGAGTGACAGAGTATCTAAAGCATATTTCAGATTTCAGGTTCCTTCACTCTGGGAATTTAATATAGACATAATTAGTTTTCCTCACATCAGCTTATGACATCAACCAATCTTATAAAAGGTGTCCCTGCCCATGGTCAGGTATTTGGACCAGGCGATCTTTCAGGGTCCCTTCCAAACCAAATAATTTCATAACTCTATGAAAAGAATGGCTATGAGTGTTACACAGTAGAATAGGGAAAAACCTCTAAGTCTTGACCAAAATGCACTATGAAAATCCTACTGAAACATTTGCAACAATTTATCAGAAATATACTTTTTGAGACTTTGAAGTGGGTTTTGCGTGTGTGTGTGTGTGTGTGTGTGTGTGTGTGTGTGTTTTGGTTAATTGCTTTGGTTGAGTTTTTTTTTTTAAGTGTTCTAAGATTTTATTAGACAGGATATTTTCTTAATTCTTTGGACATTTCCATTTAACATGTGACATACAGCTTCTCCATATGAAAGATCTATTCTTAGTTTCACAACGTCATCAGTATTTTGAAGGCATAAATTAAATATTAGTGGCAGTCTGAGAAGTGCACAACTAAGCGTACAGCAAATGTCTTACATGCTGCCAGTGAAATCCCTCACAGACGCAGAAAAGCTATCCAAGTTTTATGAGACTGAGAAGAAATGGGAATAAGAAGTAAAATCTTGCTCTGACCATTCCCAGTGTTCAGGAGCTTGAACTGAGCATCACATTAAATCCCACACCTTTATTTTTATATATTCAACTCAGCTTTTGCATGCCATGGATGCTGGGTAACAAACACGCTGGATGGCCAGGCCCAGAGAGTGCTGGTGAATGGAATTACATCCAGCTGGTGGACAGTCACCAGTGGTGTTCCCCAGGGCTCAGTACTGGGGCCAGTTTATCTTTACTGAGGATGTGGAAAAGGGGATGTAGTGCACCCTCAGTCAGTTTGCAGAAGCCACCGAGCTGTGTGGGAGTGCTGATCTGCTGGAGGGCAGGAAGGCTCTGCAGAGGGATCAGGACAGGCTGGATCCATGGGCCGAGGCCAAGTGTGTGAGGTTCAACCAGGCCAAGTGCCGGGTCCTGCCCTTGGGTCACAACAATGCCAGACAACGTTTCAGGCTTGGGGCAGTGTCTGATAAGCTGCCCACTAGAAAAGGACCTTCGCATGCTGGTCGGCAGAGGCTGGACATGAGAACAAATGTGCCCAGGTGGTCAACAAGACCAAGTCATATCCTGGCTTGTGTCAGCAATGGTGTGACCAGCAGGACCGGGGCAGTAACCATCTCCCTGTGCTGGGCACTGGTGAGGCCACACCTCCTGCGCCTCACATGAGTAGAAAGACACTGAGGTGCTGGAGCATGTACAGGAAAGGGCAACANCTGCCCTTGGGTCACAACAATGCCAGACAACGTTTCAGGCTTGGGGCAGTGTCTGATAAGCTGCCCACTAGAAAAGGACCTTCGCATGCTGGTCGGCAGAGGCTGGACATGAGAACAAATGTGCCCAGGTGGTCAACAAGACCAAGTCATATCCTGGCTTGTGTCAGCAATGGTGTGACCAGCAGGACCGGGGCAGTAACCATCTCCCTGTGCTGGGCACTGGTGAGGCCACACCTCCTGCGCCTCACATGAGTAGAAAGACACTGAGGTGCTGGAGCATGTACAGGAAAGGGCAACAGAGCTGGGCAAGTGTCTGGAGCACAAGTCCAATGAGGAGCGGCTGAGGGATCTGGGGGCCTCAGCCTGGAGAAAAGGAGGGTCAGGAGAGACCTTCTTGCTCTCTAGAACTCCCTGACAAAAGGCTGTAGCCAGGTGGGTGTAGTGCTGTATTTCCCCATTCCTTCTCTTACCAAATGCCTCTCCTTCCTACATTGTCCTGCCTTCCCCCCACCTAGTTCTAACCACTCCCTCGGGTTTTTCCTATTGGTTCTGTTACCCCAACCCCGCCCATGTACCACCCCTGCACCCTGAAACCATTGGTCCATGTGCTCTCTCCGCACCCCCCATCCCCACATAAAACCCTAGGCTCCGGGCCATGTGCGCTCTCTCTGCCTCTGGGGATTGGCTTGTCATCGTGTGAATAAAGTTCCTCGGAGGTCCCCGTGCGGGGAGCCTTCTCACCTCCTTTGTCGCTACCGTGTTGTGGAGCCGGCAGCCAGCCAGAGCATGAAGGCGGGGCAGCCCGGAGGGGCCACGGGGAGCAGCTCGGCTGCTCTCCCTGAGACAGCCCCGCCGCGCTCTCCGGGAAGGTCTGGGGCCTGCCATACCAACGCGGGAAACTACACACTGCAACAGGTGGGGATTGGTCTCTTCTGAGTAACAAATGCTGGGGCGAGGGGAAATGGCTTCAGTTTGCACCAGGGATGTTTAGATTGGATTCTAGTAAAAATTTCTTCACTGAAAAGGTATTCAGGCATTGGAAAAGGCTGTCTAGGGATGTGGTAGGATCACCATCCTTTAAAGCGTATAAAAGACACGTAGATGTGGCCCTTAGGATAGTGGCTTAGTGGTAGACTTGGCCGTGCTGGACTTGATGATCTCAGAGGTCTTTTCCAACCTTAATGACTCTATGAAGAGGACAGGAAAAGTAAAGAAGCAATGTCTGATAAGGCTCAGGCTTCAGTCTTTTTCAAGGCTCAACTTCCTCCCTCTTCTCTGCTGTAGAGGGTTAGCAGTGAAGGAGGACTCAGACCTGCCTTAATCTCTGCCTGCAGAGATTAATTCTTCTTTTAACAAATATGAGAGGCAAAGAAGGGGATAAGATGGATCAGTGGAAAGGTGATAGCTGCAGAACATTGGATTCATAATTTTTCTGTACATTAACTGTTTCACAGCCTTTTAAGTCTATGTTTTAAGTATATGTTGTTCCAAACTCATTTTACAAATCCAGCCTCTGCAGTCTCCCTCATGGTACACGGGAAACACCGAACTGCTGGATTTATTTCAGTGAGGAAAAACTCAGATTAACTACAGCATATTTATTAGCAGCTACAGAAACCTTTAATAATGATGTGTCTTACAATCCTATACTTCTAAAGTAATAATGACAGACTTACTCCCTAGTTTGCCATATGATGTATTTTATGATTTTTCACTTCCATTGCTTTGCCTCCTCCCTCCTCATGCT
Source organism: Gymnorhina tibicen (assembly GCA_013399875.1). Classification (NCBI taxonomy): domain Eukaryota; kingdom Metazoa; phylum Chordata; class Aves; order Passeriformes; family Artamidae; genus Gymnorhina; species Gymnorhina tibicen. The sequence goes on along the minus strand of VXAZ01002128.1, from coordinate 50,162 downwards.
GTTTGCCATGTGCCTATATCTTTTAATTTGGCCTTGCAACACCTTTGCATGTGTCAGTCTCAGGTTCCAGGCATCTGCAGACATGAGAAGTCTGAATAGCAGGAGGTAATTATCCTTAATTTACAGACCAAGGTTAACCGAGATACATACAGTCTTGAAGATAACAGGTCTACAGGGGTTTGTAAGACCTTCTGAGATTGTTAAAGTCAGGGTTTTAAACACTGCTGATCTTTCTCCTCAGTAACCAAGGGTTTAGACATGGAATAGGATCTTGAATTTACATTTGTCCTTTAGAAGGTCTGCAAGCCAACATGGAAAAGAAACTAGCCTGCATGTTCTCAGGAGCAGTTAATTAATTCTTTTCTTTTGCAGAAATAGAAGAGCTGTGTGTTTTTCAGTTATGGTGTCACTTTGCTTTGCAGTGGAACAGGTGGAAAGATATCATAGTAGCTTTTCATTCAAGGCATGGAAGAGCTCTAAACAATCAACTGACACTATGTTTAAGCTAGCAGAATGTGACAGAATTCCCTTTTCTGGCAGCAAAGCAAACTGGCACAAACACCCATTGTCCCTACTATTTAATATTTTAGTGTGCCAAAGGACTAGAGTTATAAGAAACCAGCCCTTTCCTTTTCTGGTCTGGCTTTGAAATAGGAAGGCTAAGACAGTGAATTAGTTATTTTCATCTCCTGTAGGTTTTGGATTTTTCTTTAATTATCATAATTTTATTTTGCAGCATAGAAACCGGAAGGAAGGTTGTCCTTGTGGATCAAATCCCAGTTAAATTCCTGTCTCTAATTCAAACTCTGCATAAATGTCAGTACAAACTACTTCATTTTCCTCAGTTTTCAAATACTATAATAAAATGCTGACATAGGAATCACAGTTATCTTAGGTTCCTGGAATTGTCAGTAGAAAGAGACAAGCATTTCTGGGAGACAATTTAGACCACAGGCTTCCAAGTAAAGCCGCTACAATGAATGCAGCCCTAAAGTTCATGATTATCTCAGCTTTCTGTCTGGAAAATTGTGAAAGTTCTCTTTTTATCGTCATTTTTACAAACAGTGTAGAATCTATAAAACGTAGAACACATATTTTGGCCCTAGAACTGTTTTCCAATTTAGAGTACCATTCCTCTTGTGTGCATGAAGAAAAACTGCCAGAGAATCTCTACATTTCAAAGACTAAAAGGTTTCAAACCACCAGCATCCTGATCATAGCTTTGTCTTTCAGTTTATGAAATTGATAAAAGCCATCTAAATCAGACAAAGTTTGCTGCAGGTTCTTAAATACAATTTCTCTTCTTCGTATCACTTAACAGTCCTTACTCCTTCTATAAATCCTTTTTTATATGCACTCTACATGTAAATAAATTCTGTTTACTACTGTAACTGATATCTATATATACTTTAACCATGTGTGAGTAGTCCAGCACAGAAATATCTCCATGAAGACTGTTTAGAGTCACTGGAGTAGAAAAAATACGTACTTTTTTTTGTTGTTGCTCTGGTTCTTACCCCTAATACAGCACTTGCTCAGAAAAAAAGTATGCAGAAAGAAATGTTGAATGTGTGGATTGCAGCCAGCCTGTTCCTGACTGAGGTGAAGAGAAGCTGCATCATCATTTCAACCTCCATCCTTACCACCCGCAGAGTAAAAAATGAAATGTTGTCACGCATGACAAGGATAAATTCACGCTTACCTTTGTCCATGAAAGGAAGGCAAGAAAAGTAAGGCTGGGAGGGAAGGATGGGGGAAAGAAATAAAGAAAAGAAACCTTCAACTAAATTTCAATTCCAGACATTACACGCATCCATAAAAGAAATGCCACCTCCCAGCAAGACACAGAGAGTAACAGTGAGCAGCTAAACTTCTTGGCCTTCAAAAGAAATGGAGGTAAACTAACCTCTTCTTCTTAGGGCTGGGGCTAAACTGTTGAGCAGACAGAAGAGGAAAGAAACCCTATCAGAAATGGCATAAGGGTCAGGAGGCTTCAAATTAAATATAAACACTTACAGCATAGACCTTTGAGTTAGTTATCCTTTGTTTCCATGAAAGGTAATGAAGGGAAATAAGCATTTATACACCACAGCCATCCTTTAGATGTTTATATAGTTCTTATCAACAACAAATTAGAAGGGTCAGTCTGTTTTCTCTCCCTGCTAACCATGAAGCTAAATTACATTATTAATCTACTTTGTAGATATAAAAAGATAAGTAACTCCACTATAGGATGTCTTGCTGCACAGAGAAAAAGCAAACCTGGAGATACACGTTTCAGATGGGTCTTGACTTAGTCCATGCTCACCAGAATGCCAGATAGATCACCAGGCAGTTCTGTGCCCAGCCACCACTGGGGGGATAGCTCACATCTGTTCTGTGCCTAGGCATATGTCCAGGCAGTGACAATATCAGGAATAAATAAGTCTGAAGACAAGCTTATGCTTGTTCTTAATCGAACTTGAAACAAGAGATTAATCTTGATAACTCAAGTCTGTTGTTAAACTTGATGATAGAAAGTTTTTAAAGTCCAGCCCTTGTAGTCTAAAATAGGCTGCTCTAAAGGTTCCCTACCTGTATCCCTTAATTAAAGGGATTGCCTAGTATTCATGGAATAAGTTAATTGCTCTACAACACAGTTGTGTAAACAACACATAAAATACCTATGTTCTGTTTGAATCTTAACTGTGTCACTTCAGATTTTAGACCAGTAAGACTGGTATGTCAGGACGGTGGCTTTCTAAAATATTGTAATATTTTTACAATAACTGCATTTAATTGGCTCCCCAGATCATTTGTAGATGTAATGTAGCTGAAACCTTTGAGATTTCTGGATACATTGTTAATAAACCTTGAAATATAAATTTTTTATGGAGGTTTGGAAATACCTTAGAAATATTTCTCCACACTGAGTGGCTCTGTAAGGTGCAGGTCAGGACCACATTTCAATGACTATGACTACTTTACTTTGAAGATTATATTCTGCTATTGTTTCCTCTTAGCAGAGTTAACTCAAGTGGTGGGGATCAAAGCTTTTGAGTTGTAGGTATGAGATTCAGGACAGGCTGATGCTCTGTGATTGGAAACGTTGCCTTCAGCACTGTGGAAGGATGAGGTTTCTGTCTAGTTGCATAACAGTAACACTGTTTCTGTCTTTTTTTAATGACATCTTCACAGCTGGGCTAACATAAGTGCTTTTGGGGTGTGCGTGTCATCTTTTTTCTTCATATAGCTCAGACTGTTGATATCTCTGTTATTTGTGCAGTTTGGGGTTTGTCTTCATTCACTAATGTAGTCACAATTTCCATTTAAATAATGAACCCAACAGAAATAAGAATTATAACAATTATAGGACAAGAAAAAGACCCCTGAAAGAGATGAATGAAAGTTAATTAGGGAAGTACTGTAAAACCTGAAATGGGAGGGGAAGGGAAGGTTTGGGAAGATTTGGGAAGGGAAGGTTTGGGAAGGGAAGGTTTGAGAAGGGAAGGGAACGGAGACTAAATTTAGGATTTAAGAGGCTTTGTTCAAAAAATTAGCACATGTATGTTATAACAGAAAAGTAGGAGGGTTTTGGCAGCTTTTTTAATATCTAAATATTTTGTTATTATATATAGAAATGCACTCTTCCTTTTTTTTTTTTTTTTATCTTTCTTTCGAGTCTTCTCCCCTACCATGTACTTACCCTTTTTGCTTCATGCCTCATTAGGGTGCTGAGTCTAAACAGCCAGCTGGATGTGCCTGGCCTGTGTATGAGCATCCCTGCACCATTGTTCTGTTCGCTAACACTGCTCCCTCTCTCCCCTTTGAAGCTGCTCCAAAGGAACTTTATCCTTCTGTTCCAGCTGCCATTTCATTAAGCCCTTGCTTCACAGGATTTTCCACAACCATTGACACATCAGAGCAAGGATGTAGCCATTAAAATAATGAAGGGAAAAAAAAAGGAGAGAGAGGAAAAAAGAGAGGAGAGCAGTTCTGAAGTGAAAATTGAAAAGGAGTACAAGGTAATTTTAAAAATAAAAGGCCAGGTATAACCTTTCTTTCTTTCTTTTCTTTCTTTCTTTCTTATTTTTCTTTCTTTCTTATTTTTCTTTCTTTCTTTTCTTTCTTTCTTTTCTTTCTTTCTTTTTCTTTCTTTTTCTTTCTTTTTCCTTCTTTCTCTTTCTTTTTCTCTGTCCCTTTCTCTGTCTTTCTCTCTTTATCTTTCCTTTCTTCTCTTTCCTCTTGCTTTCTCTCTTTCTCTCTTTCTCTCTTTCTCTCTTTCTCTCTTTCTCTGTCTTTTCTTCCTCTCTTTATCAGTCCTTGATTTCCTCATGATTTAGCTCCTTTGCACACTTTTGCTCATGTGGAAATTTCACACACACATGTGTGTGCAAATAGAGACAGTCACAATTTCAACGTCTCTAGCAGTTGTCTCCAGACCTCCCTCCCACCCCTTTCTTCACATCAGAGAGGTCCAGAAGTAGGATTTTTTTCTTTCTGTGGGGCTCAATCTTCCCAAGAGGAAGGTCAGAGTCCAGTTGAGGGGGGTTTTTTGTCAGAACTCAAGGATGGTAAAAGCAAAACCCCTTGTCTGAGCTTCTCTCAATTTCTTTTATGTCCTTGGAGGAAAACAACACACCGTGCAATCCATTTTTTGAAAAGGACTAGAACTCTGTATGGGAGTTTATCAGTGGTGAAATACAGTTTTCAGAGGTGTACCATGACAATCAGCATTTGCAAAGGTTTGTACTGCGTATTGAGGAAAATTAGTTTTTAACCCTGAGTGCAAATCACCTCATCACTTTAACTATTTTAAATAAAAGAAGTTAGGTGAGAGGCAACTCGCACTGAAAAGCATCAGACTCCTTTCCAAATCCTCTAGATTATCTTATTTCATTGAGCAAAGTCCAATTCAGCCTCAATAATTTTGTTGGGGTTGTCCCCAAAGATTAGAAATAATTTTTGCCAGTTTCAGTATGTGTCACCTCTAGAATTCTTCCCTAATCATTAGAAAATACAGGCAGCTCTGAAAGTACAATTTGTCCATATAAAATCTGAATTAATTATAGAAGTTACCTCTTTCCACCCAGTGACTAGAAAGAAAGCCATCTCTGCTTAGTTCCCAACTTAGGCACCTCAGTTAATTGCCTAAATTTAGCTAGGAAAAATCTAGGCCAGAGCAGATCCTGCAAGGTCACACAGCGTGATTATGACAGAGCTGGGATTCAGATCACAGGGGTCCTAGTCCCAGGCAATGCTATTACAAGACAGTCCTTCCTCCAAGTAATTAATTCTCATTTTGAAGGTTTCAGCTGAGGTAGTGGTACAGAGCCACTATTTGTCTTGTGTAATTATTCATGGTACTATCCATAAAAACACTAGAAATAAGTTATGAATATGTTTATGAGCCTTTTTATTCTTAAATGTTTTGAATTTCAGCTCCTTTACATTTTTATTCATATATATATATATATATACACACTTCTATGTGAATGTACATCTGTGTAGTTCCACATGAATGTGTCAGAGACATTTCTGTTGAACTAACAGTTCTACACTTACAGTTTATTTTGATTTTTTGACACTTAGTTCGTTAAAGTGATGATGAAAACTTTTCAAAATATTTTTTCTTTTTGTCTTTTTTCCCCCATATCACTCTCTTATTTTCTTTTTCTTTTTCCTTTTCCTTTTTTTTTTTTTTTTTTTTACAGCAGGCACATCTGCCCTATGGATGAATTTATTTCCTCAATCTCATGGTACAATATTGCATTTCAGTTGTCACTTTTGATTTATCGTTACTTTAAACATTAAATCTTCCTTTGCATTTTTATTGGTTTCATTAAAAACATTCTGCTCGGCTTTTCATTTATAACCTATATCAAGGGAGAGAAAAAACAGAAGAACAAAAAAACATCCCAGCTTCTGCCTCTCTGCTTTCCCCTCCTCTGTCTCATTCACGAGGCTGCCTTTCAATTTCACCCATTTTTCCAGGTGATAAAGTCAAAACAATCCACTAGCCACATGTGAATAAAATAAATACATTTTAAACTTAGATTTTTTGTTACAAACAGGGTTTGTAAAAACATTTATTAAACCTAATAACTTTTGTGTTTAATGAAGCACAGAGCATATGTCAGAAGTATGGTGTCCAAAAGGCAGAAGCACTGAATAGTTTATCTGGCAAATGTGTTACACAAGGTTTGACCCTTAAATTGAGCACTGGGAGAGATAAATAGGGTAATCAAAAGCACTCCCTTACAGTCACATGAACTTGGAGCCATCTGGTCAAAGCAAAAATAAATCAGTAATGCAGCTGGAAATTATCTGTAAAGACCTTTGGGGATTGGTTGAAGCATTACTACAGTCTCTTTCATATCAGAGAATTAGGAAGAAAAGAAAAAGAAAAAAAAATTCAACAAAAACCCCAAACATGAAAACTGCGTGTAAAGATGATGAAAGTCACCCTAATTAGCACATAGGCCAAGAAACCAACAAGGTACTCTTTCTTTCTCTTTCTTTTTTTTTTTTTTCCTCTCTCATTTTTTTTCTTGGATTTTTTTTAGCCTGGAGTGAAAAGATTTTGATCTGACAAGATGATTCACAATTCCAACCAAAAATAAAATTATTTTTCTTCTTATGTTTTAACATTTCTTTTTACTTAACAAAGTTCAGTAGAGAAAACATTTCTTAGCTTGAGAGACAACAACAAATGAAAAGTTAACTATCTTTTCCTTCCTTTTTTTTTTTACTAAAAATTTTGAGTTTGTAAGGAAGTAATTATTTGGTTCTTGCCAGTAGATAAATGAATGTCTTAAGTATAAGTCTTCACCTTTTCTATGCTCAAATCCATGATGAACTAAACTATTTAAATCCAGCTATTGAGATTTGATAAAAGATAAAATGTTGTCTTTTTAATTTCTTTCCTGTCCATATTTGTTTTCCATTTCCACCCCTGTACTTAGAAATGCACCCTGCCCCATGAAGGAACAACAACCTCACATTTCCTCATTCAGATTAGAGTGGGCACATAGTGAGCAGGAAACCTCCCTGCTCTTCCTTTGAATGGAAAACTGAAGTAAAGGCAATAGAAGCCTTGAGTCTGTAGGAATGTTTGCAAGAATTAAGTGAAGGTGTTGCGACTGTCCTTGAAGTCATTAATTACCTGCATTAACTTGCAGATAGCAGGTTTTGATCAGGTGACTGATTATTTTCTTTCCATCACTCTGAATGTTTGGAAGCATCAGTGACTACAAACTTGACGTCAGATTCTAAATTTGCAGGATTTTGTACAGTTTAGCTTTTCAGCAGGGTTTTGCTGCTGGAGAGGAAACGTCCTGTAAGGTTGGTAGACTAAACCAGCCCTTCAGTCTGAAGAGAAGTTAAGTCTAAGAAGGTGTAACTGGGTTATCTACAACCCAGCTGGCTCAGGTATGGATAGCAGCACAGGCAGAGCAGCCTGCATCTCACTGTAATCTCTCTAGGATATGGACTCCATCCCAGAAGAGTTTTGTGATTTACACTGGCTACACAACTCCATCACCTCAGCAAATATGCCTAAAGGTGATGTGTCTGTGCTGTCTGTGGAGACCGAAGGGCAGACGTCTTCTGAAGGACAGAGCATGTCCCGGTTTCCATAGTGGATGTCCCATCTTTCTCCATAGTGGCCCAGTGCTAATAACCCTACCACTCCTCTTACTGCACCATTTGTCCACGTAAACTGCAGTTCTTTGGATGGGGAGTGTCTCAGACTGTGCTTCTGTACAGATTCTAGAGTTGTCACACCTTTGACTCCTTAGGATCTTTCTCAGATATGAAAATTGTGGGAATAAAACTATGGAAAAGAAAGTAGAACATATGACTATAAAAAGGATCATATATCCTTCCTTCACATATCATGAACAACAGCTTCTGTTGGGGATTTTCTTTCCATTACTCTGCAATACTTTGTTCTTCTGAATAAGCTTATTATGTGAAGATTGAAACATTAGGATTAATTACACCAAATGCTGGTGTAAACCCTAATGAAAAACATACATCTCTTGCACAGCCTGAATTCCCTGGAGAAATCTTGAAAATATTGACTTTGACAGTTTTTGCTGTGTGACTGATTGCATCAGTTGTATAAAGCACTTTAATAAGCATCAATTTGTATATGTGTCTAAGTGTGCATATGCGTGTGTGTATGCACGGATATATGCCTTCCCAGATAAGACAAAAGGATTTGTTGAGGCTAAATGAGAGCTCATGTTTCCAAAGAGCTTGCCTCTTTCATCATGATGCTTTTGTCTCGATTATCTCTGGGTTCTCTCCCTCCCTTCTTCCACCCCCTTTCTCTTTTTGCAATAATGCCTGTGTTTGATCTCTATGTAAATAAACCAAGCATCGGGAAGAAACTAATGGATCCATCATGGGAGCTTGAAAATAAAGTTGAAAAAATTGCTTACACAGTTCATTCACCCAGAGGGTCTGTGCATTTCATTGCTGAAGGTTATGGAAATTTAGCTGGTGATAGAGAAAACTTCATAGATTACAGCAGGAAATTTTCAAAGACACAAAGGGGAGAGAGGTGCCCTGTTCTCCTTGACTATCAATGGGGGTTGAGTGCCTCATTTACATTTGTGACTTTGAAACTTGCCCCGTGGATTCAAGGCCTGAAGGAACCATTATGTTCAGCTTGCCTGATCTGATGCATTAAAAAGGCCTGAGGATTTCACCTAAAAATGCCTGCAAGGAGGAGAAAAATTGTGGTGGAACAAGACAACCTGGAGTGCTGCTCACATTTCATATGCAGTCTTGTTAATTAGTAAACAGGCATGGTAAATGTACCTTCATTTCCCATCCCACTCCCTGGCTGAAACAGTCCTTGTAATAATAGGTGCGGCCTCTTTCTTTGACCAAGTCACAATATGCAATGGCAAATTTTCTCAGTGTTTTCATCTCACCTTACTTTGCGTCAGCTATTTAGAGGTAAAAGCATCTATGTAATAATAAAAGTTGGATGGATAATTCAGTTTGTATCATAAGTATTTGTTTCCTTATGTCCATTAATATCATATTCTGAACTGGTGAAGCACCGAGAAGCACTGTAAAACTTAACTCTGAACGTCTAGAATGAAGACCTGTAAAATAAGTTCTTTTCTAGCTTGGTATTCAGAGGCCCAGAGAGAACACAGAGGATAAAAGAAATGTTTTGGAAAGTTCAGTTCATTTTGGGTGAACAGTATGCAAAACAACTCTCTGTCTACAATTCCGTATCTCTACTGTCATCACAGCATAGAAGTGCCCATATACTTAGAATGTTTTCTTTCCTGGATGATCATCTGATTTATGTATCCACCTATCTATCTATCTAGTATGACACTGATTGGTGTCACTACGTATACACACTATTGTTTATTTTTTCATTTTAAAATATATTTCTGTGCTCCAGTATGTCTCTCTTTTATTTGGGTTTATTCAAAGGCATTTTTCTCCTGCCTCATTAGAGAATAATTTCTGGAAAGGTACCATTTTTAAGACAAAGAGTAATACCCTGAAGTCTAAAAATGGGGAAGAGGAAAAGAAGCTGATTTATGTTAAGGCATACAAGACGTGAAAATATACCCCAGGGTGAAATAAATATTACAATACACAATAATATCCTTGCTTTGCCTTGATGTACATTACAGTAATATTATGAATCTCTGTATAGTTCTGTATCCCTTGGAGAATTCTGCCAGGGACGGGTTCCCAGAGGCCTTGACACACTCAAAATGGGACAATCTCTGCCCTGGGGATGGGTGGGAAAGAAAATAGTGTATCACTAACAGTTTAAGGTCACTCTAGAAAAACAATATTGTACATCTAAGTGGGTAGTGCAGATCTTCTAAACCCCAGTCATATTGTTAGGATATTTTACTCATGAGGCTGTTATTCAGACCACCAGGCTTATTCAAAAGACTCATGAAATAAGTATTCAAAGACAGAAATATGGCCAAACATCAGGCTAGCTGTTGACACAGTTATCCTGTCTAATAACAGCTAATGAATGCTGCAAGTGAACTTGTGGGGCTGGGGGATGGTGAAGGAAGGGAAAAGAGGGAGTTACGTTATGAGAAGGAAGGACTTTCATGGGAGCAATATGTCTTACAATCTAATTGCTCTGTGTTTTATAGAACTTGATCATTAGGGTATCCTGCTTATGATACCGCAGAGATGTAATGGTGAAATAAAGCAAGAGGCTATTAAACAGAAAGTTTAAATATAGCTACAGGGACAGATACTTCATGACAACTTGACAGATGTCTTGGAGTGATCACTGGTTCCTTCATCACTAATTACAAAATCATTTGTCTTAAGGAAAGGACAAAAGAGAAGTAATTATGAAAAACATGATTCTTAAGGGATAAAAAAGATAACATCAGTTTAAAACATTGAAGCAATCATAACCATTTAGAATCATTATTAGTTTGCTTGAGCCAATGACAGCTTGGTTTTCGAAGCCGGTGGGAACAGAGCTTCCTATGCCGAAGAGAAGAAAACATTCAATTTCTTGTTATGCTAAACTTATCCTCAGACTCCAGAGATTTCTTTGATGAACAGTTCATTAAAATTTCCGACCGCAGATGAATTTGAGCTAAAATACACAAATGTTTTAATTATACATTCCTTTTTAATTACACTAATGACTTGTAATGTGTTTATGTTGGTTTAGAGTTTAATTTCTTCTCTTAGATTAGGTGGTTGACTTAAGGATTGTGCTTTTCAGTAAAATACCATGATTCATCAATGTTTGATCATGAGTTAATCCAAAAATATTAAAGCGTTGCAATCCTTGGAGGAATAGTAATGCACACACATACACAAGCACAATTGTATTTTCCTTTCATGTGCTTAGGGGCAGTTAAACCTTTCCAACAGTACACAGCAAAGCACAAGTGTCAGGAGACAGAAGCAACACTGAGGGACCTGCTGCTAAGACTGAAGTTGGGAAAGACGTGGGGAAGTAAAAAACTGGTTCCTGTACCAGCCAGGGTTGGTTGGATGATTGGTACTCTGGAAGGAACAACATCAAGAAGGACAAAATTTGCTTTTCACATCATTTTGTGCAATTATTTCTCTTAATCACAGCCAGTCTCTGCTGTGTGTATAGAGTGCAAGAACAACCTATAGGAGATTGTTAAGAGACTTATGATGTTTAAATTTAGAAATCTCATCTAAAGGCTTTCTGTGGACTTCTTCTAGTCCCTGGAAGTTCCTGGCACCTCCAGAGGGTGGTTCCCATCTATTTTGGGAAGCCTTATGAATCATAGTTAATCTGCCATGGACATGCCTTTTATCTCACACCTAGAGAAGATGAGGAGTTTAGAGACCATGCCCCACATGTGGATGACTAAATTTGGGTAATGCAGTCTTAACTTCTGCTGGACTTCATGAATGTCTGACGTGAAATGGGGCCAAAATCTGCAACTATTTTAAAGCACTACCAAAAAAGAATGTGACCATTAACAGATCATTTAGTTCACAGCTCTAATATGTACTATATATAATTGAAGTATAGAATGGCAAGACTGGATCCTTATAGGTTAGTGTTCCCTTTCCATTTTAGAGTATCTAAGGACAGGTCAATTGCTGGTGTGTAGTGGTTTGCACTTTTAAAGACCTTCCAATACCCACAGCCTGTTTCTCATTCATGTCTTCTCCATTACTTTTTCATTGAAAAATTTTCCCATGTCCCGTCCACCTCTAGTCCTTTTCAGTCTATGCCTTATCTGTTTGTGAAACTTCCAGTTCTGAGAAATGCATCATGAGTTTCAGGAAGGAAATGAAAAAGTGGTAGTTTCTAAGAAAGGATTAGAGCAGGAAAGGTAGGGAAATGACTACCTGCTCTTATGGCCAAGTAGCTGAATCAGAAAGGATACTTAGTTAGGATGAGGAAAAAACGTAATGATCATGAGCAGGATCATAAGGAACCCCACTGGAATATATGGATGGTCCCTTCACAAATGGAAAATGCATAAATCTCTGCACTAGTGTCCGAGTGAGTCTGTAGGAAAACTAGACCATTATTAAGTTCATCAGTGTATTGCTTAGATTCACCAGTCCATGCTTTCTCTTCACGGACACATTACATTCACTGCTGATATTTCAGAGAAAGACTACTGCCAGAGATATCTTAGTCTTGAGGTGTTTGTGCAGTCTCAGTGTCCATGTCAAAAAGTAGGTTACCAGATTTAGGTAAGAGCTGGACCCACTGACTCAGCCAGCATTCACCATCTCAGATACTACAACTACATCAAACCAGGCTTACAGCTACTGTGGCTTTCTTTGAAACAAGTCTGTCTCCTTATCCTCTTTTGAATCCTCCTTTATTCTTCTTCCTTGGCTTCAAGGCCAATAAATAAATAAGGAAGCATGACAATAGTCTCACTGCCCAAGGGCTGCAAGTATATTGCCAATTATGGAAATTGCTATTCTCTCATCATTTTCTTACAGTTTGCTTGCCTGTCTGCTGTCTGTAATATTGTACAAACTCTTTGAGACAGGGTGATTTTTTTTTTTTTTGAATATACAGTCCTAAGGGTGATGGGAATCTTGCCCATGGCTATTGATCATAATTACTTTATTTAAATAATAAAGGCATGGTCTGGTCAAATCTGAGATGGGTGGATTTCCAACTCATTTTATGAAGATCCTTGAAAATCAAGCAGCAGTTCTGAGCAACAGCAAAAGCTGCCTTCACCCAGGTTTCCTATCTGTCACACATTTAAAGCAGAAGGAAATGTAAAAGCGGCTGAGAAGTCACTGTGGCAGAGGGAGGAAGAAGGAGCAGTTCTGCTCTAGCAGAGACTGGCTTCGCATAGAAGGAATATGTTAGTGTTCTGCTTTATAATATGTTTTTCATACTTTCCCTAATTCAACCATACTGGGCTGTCTTCTGCCTACAAAACTATGCCATTCACTAAAAACTAAGACTTGTTACTGAGTTTATGTGTTTAGGTGCCTGCATGAGATCTGCCTGGCATTTGGAGCTGCAGAAACACAGGTCCCACTGGAGAGTACCACTGTCCCCTTTCAACATAGAATGAGACCTGTAAATTAGAGAGAAATCTCACAGCTGAATTAGTAACATGATCAGATGCTCACACTGAGACAGTTGAGGAAGATGAAATTGTCTACCTGACTTGTTTTGGTGGATGGGATTCAGCTCTATAAGTGTGGACATTGAAAAAGTGCCTATAAAAACTCCATCTGTGCTGTTTGTCACTAGCAAAATTAGACAGTGCTAGGATGCAATTAATTTATATCAGAATAGATCTTTAATATGGGTCAAATAAATTATTCCTGTAAAAGGTCTTTTATCTCTGAAATCCAACTACATCTCTAATGAAACTCACTGAAATTAGATGAGATGAAAACCATCCAAAATGTTGTACTGTTGTCAGATAATAAAACAAATCACCAATTTGTTTTATAATTATCATTGATAAATATGGTGATTTCAGAGATTTCTGTCTGCCTGTGTTACTGCTGTGGTGGATGGACAGACAGACACAGATTGTTCTGCTGATTCTTCAGATTGGCCAGACACATCTCAGTGAATGCTCAGCTACAATGAGGATTTGCATTTTCCTAACTCAATCACAGCACTGAGATAACATAGCTAGGGTACATTAAAGACTTCACTGTTTATAAAAGGTATATTAAAAAAACCCCTACATCTTAAAACAAACAAAAAACCAAAAAAATTTGAAAAAATACTGCAAGTCTTCCTGTGTCCTGCCACGTAGAAAGTGATCCTATTCTTTTTCCTGCTTTGGATTTCTTGTGGGATATTTACACACCAGTTCATACCTACATATCCTATCAGTCAGTGCTTCTTCACAGCCGTATTGTGAAAAGAAATGCATGCAAGACGTTGAATTTGCTGCAAGCAGATTTAGAAATGAAATCTGTATGACTTGACTAGAAATACTCACTAAATGGCAGGTCTTGTATTCCTTCATGTTTTACACTATGTCTAAACAGGGTGGAAGGAACAACATCCCTTGAATTCAGTTGAATTTAAATTTACTAGTCAGTGCTTAGCTGGTCTACACCATTTGGTAGGATCGACTTATTTTTTTACACTTGCTTTTTCCTCCCTCTTACCCCTCTTTTAGGTGGGTTATTGGGTTGCCCCATGTGAAGGAAGGTAAAGTGTGCTTCAGCATGTATATGAAGCATAGCATTCTAATACCCACTGTCACCTTTCCACGAAGCTACAGTAAGATAAATAGAGCAATATCCATATTTTACACTCTATAAAACCCAGATCCTCTTTAAGAAATACCTTATGTGCAATGCATAGACTTGCTAGCTTATTTATCAACATACACTTACGCAAAATGTATACAGATAGGACATTTTGGTTTAGGGATAAACCAATATTTACTTGTGGAAAGCACTCAAGTGTATGTCTGAAGAATGCAGGAGAGCCTGAAAAGGTTCAAACATTTTAGGAAACAGTGAGGTATAAAACCACAACACAACAAGCTTGTAATTAACCCTGCATCTCCCTGAAGAGAATAAGGGTTAGGCTCTGGTTTGTAATGCCCAGTTGCAGAAGAGCATCTCCTGAAATTCTAAGTTCTAAGCCAAAGTTGACCACTCATGAAATATATTTCACAGTAATCTTTTTTCACTGTGATTTGTTTGGTTTTTTTTGTGACAGTTAATCCATTTTGGGGTTGCAACTGAGCAGGAGTAAACCAATAATTTATTTTACAATGAGAACAATCAGCCATTGGAACAATCTCCCCAGGGAAATGGTGGATTCCCCAAAGCTGGATACCTTTAAGGTTCAGCTGCACAGGGTGCTGGGCCATCCTGTCTAGACACTGCTTTTTCCAAGATGGGTTGGATCAGATGATTCTTGAACTCCCTTCCAACCATGGAGTATTCCGTGATTCAATAAAATCCTGTATCTTCATTCAGACTAGGTACTGGGATTGTATTAAAATTGTATTCTTTTTGAAATATTTTAAATATATGAAGATTCCTTAGAGACCACTATCCCTTTCAACTCTCCTACTGAGCTAAAGTAGGTTTCAACTCCCTCACACACAAGAACTGTAAAGACAAAGGTCCTAGCTACTTCTCTTTTTTGTCCCCAGTTTCAGGCAATGTAGATTTTAGATATAATATAGAAACAGAGAAATGGGAATGGTTAATGAAGCCTGGACTTGAATTTATGAAGATATAGGTTATTACGCAGGGCTTCAAAATTTGTATGGTGAGTCAGTATTTCACCAGAATTTTTGAGAACAGACCTTGACTTTAAATTTACTTAAAAAGGTAAAAAAAGGAAAGGGAAAAAAAACCCACAACAACAAAAAACCCCCCAAACCAGCTAAAAGTATATAGGATAGGAATCTTATCATTACCTTTGTTTTCTATTTTTTTTTTTTTTCCTTACTGGTGCTGATTGCACCAAATACAAGAAGAACTGTGAGTGCAGATAAAATACACGTCCAAAATCAGTTTTGTTCTTCAAAGCGTTGATATGGTATACTTACTGTACTAACTTTTACATTGCTAAGATCATTTTATGTGACTCATCTCCAGCTGCTTTATAAAAGCCATGGAGAAGTGCTTTAGAGTTCTTGGAAGAGCTGCAATGTCTTCTATTTTGGGGTGAGTTTCACAGTTGTACTATGAAAAAGTTTTCCAGTCATTCTCAAGACTTTTGTTATATCATGGGAGCTGAGAAATCCATTTTTCTGAGTCATTTATCGAAATTGATGTCCTATTTTTGTCCCTTCTGGGAATTGCACCAATCTGTTCTGGGTCCTGTCAATGCAGCAAAAAAATAAAAAAAAAAACATTAAAAAATTGTATATTTTCTCAAATGTTAGTGAAACATTTCCCTTACTTTCTATATATTTTCCTCTCCTCAGCATCTCTGCTTCCTTTATTTCTGTATCTGGCCTCAACTGCCTGAACTAACAGAGTGAGACACTGACCTGAAAGTTGCCTATAGTACAGGAAGACATTGAGACACTGGAGGCACATGGATTTAAAGATCTTTGTGAATTGGCAATGGCATGCATGTAATTTTCAAGGATTCTGGAAGTAGGTAGTATGTGCAAGTGATTTATAAATTGGAACCTTAATCTCTTAGTTGATTGGACTAAACACCAGATTAGGTTGATTGTTATTTTGAATTAGTCTTGTTATGTGATTATAGCTGGGCTTAAGGATTCACATTAAAAGAGCTTCAGCTTAGACAGGATTCTCTATCACACCAGGAACAATAGAACCTCTTGAATAGTTCAAATTTGGGTTTATTCTGTAACCCTGTATTCTCATCATCAGTGCTCCAAATTTGTCTTTGAGACTGTATATTCTGCTTTGCACTAATTTGGACTTTCAGCTGCACTGAACACTACTTCAGACTGCTCCGTATCATTCATATCCCACTGAATCATGCAAATTGCTGATTCCCAGGTGTAGTGAGCTAGGCATCCCCCAAAGCTGCCCTGTCTCTCCCCTTCTCAGCTGGACAAGGGAGAGAAAATACAACAAAGGGTTCATGAGTTGAGATACGGACCCAGAGAGATCAATCACCAAATACCAACATGGGCAAAACAGGCTCAGAGATATTAATTAAATTTATTACTAACAAAATCAGAGCAGGATAATGAGAAGTAAAATATGACCTTAAAAACACCTTCCCCTCACGTCTCCCTCCTTCCCAGCTACCTCCTCCCACAGTGCCGCAGGGAGATGGGAATGGGGGATATGGTCAGTTCATCACACACTGTTCCTGCCTCTGCTCAGGGAGAGGAGTCGTTCCCCTGTTCCACCGTGGAGTCCTTCCCACAGGAGACAGTTCTTCATGAACTGCTCTGGTATGAGTCCATCCCACAGGCAACAGATCTTCACTGACTGTTCCAGTGTGACTCACTCTTCCATGGCTGCCATTCTTCAAGGACAGGCTGCTCCAGCGTGGGTCTCCAAATGGGTCACAAATTCTACCAGGAACCCTGCCCCAGCCTGGGCCCCTCCAGGGGCTGCAGGTGGATCTCTGCTCCCCCGTGCCCTCCCTGGGCTGCAGGGGCACAGCTGCCTCACCATGGGCTGCTCCAGGGGCTGCAGGGGAATCTGAGCTCCAGAGCCTGGAGCAGCTGCTGCCCCTCCTTGTGCACTGCCCTGGGTGTCTGCAGGGCTCTTCCTCTCACATGTTCTCAGTCCACTCTTCTCTGCCTGCAATTATATTTGTGTAATAACTTTTTTTTCCTTCTTAAATATGCTATGACAGAGGCACTACTACCATTTCTAATTGGCCCAGCCTTGACCATTGCAGGGTCCATCCTTTAGCTGCCTGGCATTGGCTCTATGGGACATGGGGGATGTTTCCAGCAGCTTCTTGCAGAAACCACCCCTATAGCCCCTCTGCTAGTAAAACCTGGCCATATAAACCCAATACACCAGGATGCTCTGCATTTATCATCATGACATACAAGACAGACAGACAATTAAGTTATGAAAAACTTTAATTCAACTTCCTAAACTGTACTTTAGAGCTAAAGGGTAAAGTGGAAAAGGAGAAGACTACAGATTTGGGAATTTTATCTAAATTCAGGATATTCCCTTATAATTTGTTAGTTCAAAATTGCCTGTAGACACAGGCAAAAAGAAAACTGCAGCAAAAACCTGTCTTGCTAATTAAAACACCCCTGAAGCATAGCCAGTAGGTGAGATATTTAACAAACATTAAAGAAATTGTAAAAGATTTATTTCTCAGATAAACTCTCTCAATAAGCTCTGAGGTTTTAAAATTGTTTTCTGGAAAGCAGACATCAGACACAACTCAGGAGTTTCAAGGAAGTCTCTGGGCAATTATTTGCACTTACACCAAATATGCTGCCTCAAAGATCATTGTGCTCAGCAGTCCCAGTGCCCTGAGAGTGTTCTCCTCTCCTTTTAGTTTGGATACCCACACTTAAGGACAGCTCTCTGATGTGAGTCAGGTGTCTAATTTTGGGTGAGTCTGTTGTGAAAAAGTATTTGGGTAAAGCATCTGCAGGGACTCCCTGCTCCTGAAATTTGCTTTTAATCCAGGGCTCCTGATGCTCGTCTGAGCTGTAGGAGCTCTGCTGCACTCTGTTGCAGCCATATCCATGCCTGGTTGGGCCCTCTGCTAGTACAGACCCTTTCCTGAATGCTGACCCACAAACTTGACTTCCCAGCTTGGTGTCAGGCATGGCTCAGTGTCCTGGACACTAGTGGCAGTCATGGGACACCATTTTGACCCAGGTTACCGTCTCCAGCTCATATCCTGATCCTGGATTGCTCATTTTCCTTGCATTTGTCTCAGCACTGAGAACCTGTTTGGTGACCACTGGTTGGTGACCTCAGCCTGGTTACCCTTGCTAGACCCTCTCCCTGGTTGGGCACTGGGGGACTGTGCCCTTTGCAGTTGAGGCCACTGCCCTGTTTGACTTGCCATCACATCTGAGAGGAAATAACCTCACATACCAGCTGGATACTGGCCAGATAAAAAACAACACTGCAGAACCGGAGAGCTCCTAGTAGGCAAAATTTGAAAACAAGCTGGAAGTATGGCTTTGGACAGATGAAACTAACTGCATCCATAATGATGGATTTCATAATGATGGGTTTCATCAGCAGCAGTGGAGCTTGCAGTCCTGGGGAAGTAATTATTCCCCACCATTTGGAACAAGAGAGAACTTTCTTGGGATGCTGCTTCCCAATAGAAGAAGGACACATGGTGGAGTCAGTCCAGCAGTGCAACTTCAGGATGGACAGGAGATTACTGCTTTGAACAGGAGGTTGGACTAGATGACCTCTGGAGGTCTCCTCCAAACTAACTTATAATTTATAATTTTCAGACAGAAGAAATTTGTGGCCAGCTAGCTTCACATACCTATAAGATCACTTGTTATGGATTCTCTGCTGATTGATGAAGTCACAGTTAAGTTTTCTAGACAAGGACAGGAACTGCTGTCTGCATAAAAGTCCCTCTAGGAGGCCTCAGGTGAGTTAATCTGGTTTCTTTTGCAAGCACAGATGATTGAAGACCACCTAAATTATGATCTAGGACATCCACAGAGGTATTTAAACCATTCTTTCCAAGTTGATATTTCAGTTAATTCTGATTAACAATCTCAAACCTCCACTGATTAACTAAACATCTCTCCTGTGATGGGAAACAGGAAAGATGCACTCTTGAACCTTGTACTTTTGCTTTTTGAGAGTGCTGTAATTATTGGCCTCTTCTGCTGCTCAGGGCCCAGAATGTGGATGGTTCTGGTTGTTATGACCAAAGTTAAAATGACACTGATGTAGAACATGCAAACTTGGCCTGTCTGGGATTTCAGAACTTTCTCTTTTGTAGGATGGTGATTTCTCTCAAATGTTTAGGCAGGTGCCATTGTAACGTTGCATTTCAAAATTCAGATGGATTTAATTAATCTGGCTTCTAAATTAGGTGACTGTTAACTAAGGAGGATTTTGTGGACTTGAAATCAGGTACCCTGTACTGCCTTCTGAGAGTTCAACTGACTGACTTTGGGAACAGCTTCTGGTTTAGGTAGCATAACTAATCTACAATACAAGATGATAACTACAACTCCATATTTTGACACAAACATTAATATCTGAAATATAACACCTTAGTTCTTCTTAAAGTTGGGAACAAACTCCCAAACATTTCTTTAAAAATTAAGGAGCTTGAGTTTTAATTTTTCAAATAAAAGCATAGACCGTCTAAGATTGCTAAAAGGCTATTCCTCCCATTCCTTCTTAATGTTAAAGACCATGGACTTCAGCTGGTTTTGCATTGGGTGTAAATTAAATGCCAGCTGGATTCAGGGAAAGCATCTTCCTTACTGCAATATTGCCCAATTAGATGACATACTGCAATTGCAATTAAAAAATCAACACGTGCCACAGCACGATATGAAAGACACAGCATAGAAAAATAAAGCAGTACATCTGATACTATGGTTTAGTGACTGTAACTGATGGCATTTTAATCACAATCATATTGTTGTTTTAAGCCTTCACTGGAAAAATCTAGTAGAACTAGATTAAAGTAGCAGTCATAGTTATTCTGTGTATTATATTATTCTGATTTATTCATTTAGCTGTATAATTATTGCTAAGTTTTGGATCTGAAGCCAACCCATAAGATTTCAAAAAATATTCTGCAGGATGATGGATCTTTGGGACAAAAACAATGCCATTAAAAATAAAAAGTTAAACTGAACTCTCTGTGTTGATATA
Organism: Gymnorhina tibicen; assembly: GCA_013399875.1. Classification (NCBI taxonomy): domain Eukaryota; kingdom Metazoa; phylum Chordata; class Aves; order Passeriformes; family Artamidae; genus Gymnorhina; species Gymnorhina tibicen. Next base: position 29,909 of record VXAZ01002128.1, on the reverse strand, counting down.
TCAAGGTGTTTCATTTTGCTTGTGATGCTATGCACATAAGCTATTTTTAATAGAGAAATAAAATCTGAAGAAAAAACATAATCTAAACCTCCCATTTGTATGGAGATAAAAATATTTTCCCTTCAAAGCCAAAGCTTCATCAGACCTAATATTGTCCCATGGGATATTTTTACTCCTGATAAGGGAAAATGTTTAGCCTATTATGGAGACTCAAATTTAATTATATTCTCGTTAGGAGAGACAGAGGTGTAACAGCTTTTAAAATTATTATTATTTTATTTTTATGATACCTCCTGTGCGTTGTTTTTAAGTCATTATGTGACAAGGAAAATTCTGCGAAGACTATTTCACTCTATCATAAATAAGCCTTTTTTAAGTAGATGTATCTAATCTTGCAAGTTTCAGGATAGTTCCCATTGTCTCTTTAGCTAAGCTACAATTCATTACAAATATGGCAACTAGCATGACTCATTTTTCATTATTTATTATGTCCAAACCCAGTGGTGGATTCTATATGCATTTTCAGGCATCCAGCCACAGAGATTTATGAGTCAGTGCAGCCCTATTTATGGGTGGAGTTTGGCTCAGAAGATATTCAGGATAATGAATGAGTTGCTATGTTTGGTATCAACCAGGTATTGGGACAATGCTGCAGAAACAGAAGAAGAGAGGAAAAAGAAAAATAAAAATCAACACTTGCTCAGTGATAAAACATAGGACTAAATCATAAAGACCTCCTTTCTTTTCTTTTTCTGATTATTTCATTTTTCCTCAGGCACAAGCTTCTGGGAATACTGAGTTTTTCTGCTTTTTTTTTTCAGGATGAATGAAAATTGAATAAGAACTTAAGTTTATCTTATTATGCTATGATTTTTTACCACAAGATAAAAACAGATGCCCTGCTTATGGAAAGGACTAGGTGTTATACCTTCTAGAATTTGTGCATTTCTGCACAAATGTTTGGTGAATGTTTGAGTGTCTCAGTTTTCCTCGACATAAAGCAAATTCTTACCGTAAAACTACTCATTGTGTTTGATTAATTGGAATTTGAAAATAACAGTAAGCAATTTAGATTAAAATAATTCCCCAAGGATTACTGGGGAATTCAGGTCCTGACCCTGCACTGGACACCCAAAGAATCACACTTTTTTTCCTGAGAGCATTGTCCAAATGCTTCTAGAACTCTGTCAGGCTTGGAGTGGCGACCACTTCCCTGTGGAGCCTGTTCCACTTCCCAACCACTCTCTGGGTAAAGAACCCTTTTCTAATATCCAACCTAAACCTCCCCTGACACAAAATCAGGTCCTGTCACTGGTCACCAGAGAGAGGAGATCAGTGCCTCACCCTCCTCTTCCCCAAAATTCCACAGTAGAGTAGGGAGAAGGGAGGATAAGCCTGTGGCTCTGCCCTTCAACTCACAGCTCTGTGCATGACTTAAAGAAATGCAACTGACCTGTGGCACCTCCTGTGAAACCTACAGCGGGTCTTGGTGCAGCCAGGAATTGACCACATTATCTGACTTTGCTCTGGGAGGGGTAATCACCTGGTAGAAAAGCTGTAAAGAGCTAAATGGCAGCAGTACTTTTACCTCTTCTGCTACTTAGTCAGTGGCTTTAACTCTGGTCCCTGTGTTTTGTCTGAAAAGGAAGGCTTGACACCGGATGAGGCTCTTATTTGAGCTGCCTGAAGACACACAATGTCAACCGACTTTGCCTTCTTCAGTTTCTTCCCCACTGAACAGGGAGACCTGCAAAACCCTTCAAGTCAGTTAAGCACCAAACTACTTTTGATTCAAAAAGCAGTCTCATAGTCAACACATTTTCCTTCTTCTGCAAATCACATGGTACAACCTGCTTATTTTTTTTTAGAAGGCTTTAGATAACATTGAAAAATCAAAATAGCTAATTAAATTTGATTGTAGGTCCACATGGTGGACAGAGGGGTAGATAGATAGGGTGGACCCGAGTACAGATATGTCAACATCAATAGGAAATAGGGGCTCCTAGTTCATCTCCTTTGTTCCCTCAAAATTAGTGAACGCCCAGAGAGCTGGCAGGGTAAAGAGAGAAGATAAATCACCTGGCTACGGACCTTGTGAAATGCAAGCACATTCCACACTTCTGTTTCTTAATAAAATACATACCAGTCCCCAGGAGACACTGGTAGGGAGCTGGGGAGAAAGTCATTTTTAATGGGTTCATTTCATTTATGAATGGAACACTTTCTCCATTCTTCCCCCCACGCCCCCCTCTTTCTGACAAAACCCTCGGCTTCTTGAGATGTGAAATAGGTGAAAGAAAATACAGTTTGGGACCATTAATTATGCTTTCTTATTGAGTATATAAATTTGATGTCAAGCAGGCCAGGCTGAATGGTATATATTTATTTCAAAAATATCATCTCTGTGAGGCATTGCTGCATCATCCTATTGATTTAAGTATTTTTGTTATTGTGCTTGATGCTTTTATGAAAGGCAGCCTATTAACAAACTAAATTGAAAAACTAGTGAGTCAGACTTTTCTTGGATGATCCTGAGTGCTACTTGCAAGCAGCTTTAAATTGGAAAATACTGTAAAAGACTTATTTTTTTTTAAATGGGGCAGTCTCCTCTCTGCAATCCATAAGCCTTATTTGTTGTAAAGAAAAAAAAGAAAAAGCAAAACAAGATAGAATTCTCATGCTCCACTGCAAGTTGCCTATTTTCCTTTCCTATCTATAAAAATGTTAATCTTTCCATTTCAAAGGGTCATTATTTTCAACCTTGTTGGACGCTTGTATTAAAATCCTGTGTAAAACATGGTTGCCTTAAAAGAGCAACATCGAATATTTTGTGCTCATGCAAACAGGACCCAAGAAGCAGCAGTTTGCTGCTTTCTTTTCAAACACAAATTTATACAGTTAAACCTGGGTGGGCTGATGTCAAAGGAACCAAAGGAATGAGGCTGACTGCTTTGGTGCTGCATGAGGCTACTTCCTTCCTTTCTCCCTCGCCCTTTCCCTCTCACTTCTCATAGGCTTTGTTCTGAATTCCATAATCAAACAAAGGAAAAAATTAATCAAAAACTCTAAATGAAAATTAATCAAAATTCTAAAATTTCACTTAGTTAACTTTGGGAAACCACAAATCACCACATGGAAGCAGGTCACCTGAAAGGCTTGGGAACCTTTGTACACAGGGAAGGTCCGAATCTTGTTGCTCTTTCTTGTGTGACAAAGAAACATTGGTGAATAGTGCAGCCGTAGGGACTCCAGCAGTATGTTATGACGAGTCATGAGCAATGAGGGGTTGTCCTTGGCTTTGGAACAGGGTGGCAGTTCAAACAATCAGGGTTAATTTTTTACCCAAGGTTGTAAGCACAGAGGAGTAATTTTTTGTCTCTCTCTCTCACTCCCTCCTTTCCTTCCAAGTACTGGACAGACTAACTGGGTCAGATTGAAGTTCTGCCTATGGCAGATAGCAATAAAGGATACTTATAAACCATACAACAACTGCAGTGATACTACCAGTACTACTTTCATCACATTGTTTTGTAAGCTGGAGATCTGGGAGTTGTCCTGTCAAATTTTTTCTCCCAATGTTTTTCCCAGATACCCTCTGAAGTCACAAAATCTTTCCATGTCCGCAATACTTTATGGTATTGGGTATAACCCTGCACTGGGGGAGGAACACCTCTCTGCTCTGTGTTTTGAATCTGTGTGCTCCAGCTACGATTCTCAATTGGTGTCACGTCTGAGAGAAACAAGAAAGCAAAAAACACTTTTCTTCAAAGCTGCAAAATGAGAATTTTAATTAGGTATGGCCACAGAATGTCATGATGGTTTGTGTGTTTTGGCTGCCAACTACCAGCGTGAATCAAAACAGCAAATACTGAAAAAGTATTGCAAAGCAAAATATCACAAATTTCAGAAGACATGCTGGCCTTATTGTAAGAGTCTTTGCAAAAATTTGTAGATTTTTCGATGATAACCTCAGCCTAAAGGTTCTTGGATACTGCCCAAATCAAACATATACTGAATCACCAGCTGTGTGGTCTGGATTTTTACCTTCACTTCAGCTGTTAGATCAGATATGGCATGAACCTGAACACTGAACCTTGGCCACAGGCTTGAATTCCTCCCAAATGCCTTAGAGTGTCCTCATCCAAATGGTATCCTGAAAAATCATTTCAGTGTGGCCAATCTTTTAATTTTCATTTTACTCTGAAGTTTCTAATAGCAGAATGCCTTGAATCAGCCAATTCCAGTCTTTTAGTACAGGATAAAGAGTCTTGAATTTTCTATTTCCCTGTTTCGGGTCCTCAGCTTTAATCAAGGTAGCATGATATAACAAAAGGAGAAGTGTATTTCTGACTTTAAATAGTGTTAACCCCAGATGAATGAGAAATGTTTTCCATGTCTCAGGAAAGGTGACTTAACCCAGTGTTTAGTCTGTGTTTTACCTATCAGAACTAGTGGCTTTTCTAGCTGTAAATCTGACCCCAGTTACATGTAAAATCATACTTGCTGCATTGGTACTACTGTGATGTCTTTGTAAATTGTAAACAGCACATCAAATTAAGCCTTCTTCCAGCTCACCTCTTTTCCCAAGGTTAATAGAAAAGCTGCGAGGAAGAAGGTAATGTACACAAGTAGGATTGCCATTAGCTGGCAGCTATCAGAGCATTCCAGCTGCAGTCAGATTTCCCTGTCTCCAGCTGAAGGAGGGGAATGCCCATTATTGCACCACCAGTTCTGGGCAGCAAGCGGACCCATCACTGCCTGACTTTCTGGGGATGATCACAAGTTTATTGATATTATTGCTCTCATTACACAGACAAACAAGCTGACAGCAAGGACATTCAGGATTTGGAAATCTGGCTTGTTTCCTGGTATACTGGATCTCAAAAGTGGTTCTTTTCTGCTGATTTCCCAGGTCCTATGTTGAAATTCTGTGAGAACATGTGATTTTTAGAGACAAGGATAAGCAATGCTTTTTTGTTCTTTGTCCTCTTTTCACCTTCTTAGCTCAAGACATTGTGGTCTCCTAGTCCTCTGTTCAAAAATGGCAGGATTTCTGGCCCTTCAGTTGAAATTATATCTGTTGGCCTAATCAACAAGAAAAATAGATAGTAGGAATAATAGAGCACTAAAAGATGTTGTAATGAAATGTCTGTGAAACAGAAATGCTGGCTCTTTGACTCTTAAATAAGTAGGGTTTTAATTTTAATATGCCCATGCCAACCTTAGAGGGAATCTTAGCCAAAGAAAAACGATGTTAACCCAAAAGGAAACAAATTAGATGCACTTATCAGGTTAGAGTATTTTTTCATGTAGAGTGTGGATATTTCAGAAACTTTCCTTTTCCAACAGGTATTGAAACACAGCAAAAGGTGATTATAAACACGTCTTTTAATTTAGTCTCAATCTCCTTCTGGGATGCAAGGAATTCAGGGTTGTTGCTTCCATAACAGAAACTCTCCGACAATCTCACATAAAACAAACCCCATCTCTGGCTCAACCCTCTCTTCCACCTCCTGACAGATCACACCCTCTCAGCCTCAAAAAGCAATACCCGTGTTTGAAGATAGTTCCCTTCACTCGCAAAAGCTCTGCCAGAGGTTATGCTGTGGCAGCAGCAAACTGGTTTTCAGAGCAGGGAAGGTAAGGAAAAATGAAGCCGGTACCAGCACAGTGGGATATATAGTCTCCCTGTGTGTCTTTAAAGGGGCACCATCAACTCAAAAATCACTCTTCTGTCTGAAGCTTCCTTATCACCTGCTGTTAAAAGTAGCACTGTCAAGTGCCATAGCTGAGAGAAAGCATATACATGGAGTTTTCCGGTGTATTTTTGTTTATTTATTTGTTTGATTAGTGTCAGTTTTCTCCTTTGTTTCATTATCAGTGTAGGGTCTAAAAGCTCCTTAATTATGCCTCTGGCAGAGTCCAATCAGTCACCAGTTTGTGTGGGTTTTCAAAGGAAGAGATGGGCTTGGAGGGAGTGGGGTGTGACAAGGAGGGGGAGAACGTGATTCAAGGAAAGGTGAAGAAAAGTTAAAAATAACAGTCACCTTATGAAAATTAACCAGATACATCGAGAGCACCTTTTTTTGAGCATGAAATTCAGACTGAGGCACAGAGTGAGTTGGCAGCAGCTTTATGAGTATAATCTGTCAAGAGCTAGGGCACTGAGAAGTAGCTTTTGCTTCAGACTACCAGGTTACCTTCTTCTTCTGTGAGGTAGTATTTAGGAGCCAATTTTTCCTCAAAATAATACTAAATTCTTTTATACAAGGGGAGGTTTTTCATGCTAGTAAATGGAAATTGGAGCCCAGCTGTAGCAGAGCTTTTTTTTTTCTTTTTTTGACCTATAGCACTGTATTAGGGGAATTATACTGTACAAGTAGAAGAGAAGAAATAGCTTAAATGGCAGCCTACCCCCCAAGGGAAACCTGACTTCACTAGTAAACTTTAACTCAATTTCAGCTCCTTTGAGGTCAAATCTACTTCAGTTTTGCTTGGTTTCTTATTTCCTTTTTTTTTTCCCCTTCTATATTCTTTATTTTTTCCCCCTTTCCCACTGACATTTATTTGGAACGGCATCCTTACATCTTGTTTAATTTTTTTTCTGTCATTAAAGAAATAAAAGATCACTCTTTTCCGTCCTCCCCATCTGCTTGAAGATGAAAGCCATGAGCCTCACTCACCCTAGAAAGGAAATAATGATAATAATAATAACAATAATAATAATAGCATCTTCCATTTAAATAGCGCCTTTCATCCCAAAGCTGATTACATGTCGGGCCAATCTGTGCTTTCAGTTATATGGCTATGCCTCCAGAATAATTCTGTCAGAATCAGTAGTGTCTCTCTGGGCTTATCCCAGAATTCATTTCTATAGGATTTAGGTACATAGAGGTCACTGCATCATCCTTCTTTCCTCCAGCAGATGTTCAGCATTCACCAGCAGCATATCAGTCCTCAGCCAGCCCGGCCCTGTCCGTGCATGTTCTCTGTCATGGTTTGAGCAGGAGCACAACAGACTCTTGCTGCACAAACCCTCAGTTTTAGTCTGTCATCTGGTGTCAAGGATTCTGGATACCCTGGACAAATTTTCTTTGATCTGACGGAAGATGTAGTGTGGTAGTGTGTGTGTGTTTTACAAATCCCTCTGCACTCCACTCTGTCAGAGATGGGATCACTGCAGCCCCGGCTGAAGAGCCAAGCTGATGAAGGTCTGGGTGCTCCCAGCCCTCATTATTACACAGTAGTGCAGGTAGAAAAGAATAACATAGACAATAGGTGCAAATGGAGCTGTTAAATGGCCTGGGCAAGATGCCAAGGAGAGGATTTCCAGCCACTTCCCACTGCTCTGCCTCCATCTCAGCATTACCCTTTTATGTCAAATTGAAGATCTGGAGGCACAGTTCTTTCTTCCCATTGTTCTATAATGCCTAGCATGGGGACGATGCTTCTAAATGTTAGTGCAAGGAGTTAGAAATAATGTTCAAATGTTACTGCCATGTCTGTATAAGCTGGAGGATGGAGGAGCAACTGTACTGAGGTGCACACATTGATGGTACACTGGCTGCTTGTCAGGATGAGGCTAGGGCATGTGCCATGCCCCAAAGTGCCGTAGTTTCTGTGCAATAAAACTCCAGCATAGGGCAGGAGTAGATTAACTCTAAAAACTCAGTGACATGGTGTGACACTCAGGGACAGAGTGGTGTGGAGCACAACAGAATGCCCGTGTTCAGCAATCCAGACCCAGCTCGTGCCACCTTCTGAAATCTTTCAAATTAGGTGATGTCAGTCATGCTTCCTTAAGAGGCCAATGATTTGCGTTTTCTGGTGTAACCTCTCATTATTATGTCTTGTCTAGGCCTTTGTAGTCACCACTTGAAATGCAGGCTTGCATTTGCAAGCTGTCCCAGGAATCTCACCTGAATTCCATTCTTATTTATCCAGGCAAGCTTTCCTGGAGATCAGCTCAGGAGTGAGTTTCCTTTTGGTATTTCTGGTACGTTCTACTTCAATTCTTGGTTGAAAATACCATGAGAACAATCTATTTCACAGCATTTTCACATGAAAATGAAACATAAAACTGAATGAAACTCTTTCTAAATTGGAGAAAATGATGTTTGGATCAAGTTCAGTTTGAAGTTTGAAGGGTGAGGATAAGGAGGATTTATTCTGTCCAGAGAAATTGGTTTGGTCACCCTCAGCTACAGACTGTACAAAATTCACAATATCAAGTAGCTCGTTCTTGTATAAATAGATTGTACATTTACAAAGAGAAGGATTAAAACCATCTTCCTTAATTACATCCTATAATTCATACCAGGATAACCTTGTAAAAGATCAAACAGTAATGGGGGCAGAAAGGGCTTAGTGTACAGCACAGAAGAATAGCAGGAGTTTGACCTTTCCAATATACAGTCTGCAAAGAGTCATGCAGGACATGACCACTTAGAAACTTGGAGACAAGAGGAGAGAGAGGGGACAATAACTGTTGCAGGGGCTGAAGCTGTAAATGTTTATTCATGCAGCAATCAATTCTAGCTAGCTACCTCTGATGCAGACACACATACATATGTGAGCTCTCTGTATCAGAACAGATCTCAATAATTTATAGACTTCTCTACACAACATCTTTATGAAGTAGGGCGTTTTTTCGTCTGCTGCTCTTCAGAGTAAGGGGCTGAAGTGCAAGGAGACTAGTACTGAAATGTTTTCTATTACCAGGAAATGATTTATATCCTCTAGATACAGAAAAGAATTCAAAATGTTCCAACACTGGTTAATTTCTAGACTCTGAGAGGTTATGATTTGGAGGGGTTAGAAACATTGTATTATACAATAAGATTAGGCTCACTCTAAATTGTCTTTTGGTGCCTCCAAGTTTGTTTTTTTTAATTGCAGTGAGAGTGGATCTACCCCTCTACCCCATAACTGACTTGATTCCATAATGTGCTATTGGTGGGGCTCTCCACAGAGTGGATGATGTAAATTTGCTTTCTTTTGTCTAGGGATCCTATACTTCATGATTTCTCATTATTCAAAAGGTGAACATGCAAAAGTTTTATCATTGCCACCTTGAAAAATTAATCTGGTTTCAGAATAATAGTTCCACTGTCTTTAGTGCCTGTACTTCTTTGTGCAGCACTACAAGTTCAGTGTAGATCAGGTGAGGGCACACACCTGGTTTGTTCAAACAGACAATTGATAGATTTATATTTTAGGGTTGGTTCTATCCCACCTATAAAGGACTACAGATCTGCCCCCAAATTAGCATTGAAATCAACAGTTCAACCAGCATAAGGCCTAGGAGTGCAAAGTTAATCCATCAGCACCCTCTGAGCAGGATTTAGCAGAAGTTTCTTTATGTCTATGATCAGTAATCTGCCCAAAGTAGCTATCAGGAGATATCCCAGTCTTCATGGTGACTAGCTCTGCTCTGCTGCCTGCTCTGCATGTGGGTTTCCTGAGTTGCTGCATATAAAATCCCTGCACTGGTAGACAGCAGACCTGACACTTGGCTTACAAATCACTTTCCTGGAAAGAGGCTTGAAATTTATCAAAGAAAGCCCAGTGCTGGAGCAGAAGGATCCAATGGGTTCACTGTGGACTTTACCTTTAGCAGTCTGTCTGGAGTCACACAAGAAGGCTGAAAATGTACCTGTGTGTTTGACTACCTTCTCATCCCAGAAAAGGTTATAGTCTGAGAACACTGGCACTGCTATTACACCCTGGGGTAAAGATTATGCAAACCTTTATTTGTCCTTTTTAAAATCTCAGTTTTATATGATTTTTTTTTTCATCCCCTGCAACTTCTACAGCATCTGAATGCATCTCAGTTTTGTGTCTCAGCTTCTCTATTTTATGTTTTTCTTTTAACTGGTGACAATGATTCAAACCTAATGTACTTTTCTTGTGATTTCATTGCTTCAGAGGAGAGAAGAGGAAAAGACTCCAGCTGTTTATATGCAGTATATAACAATTAAAAATTTAATTTCCAGAACCTTTCTGCAGGTGTGGTAGAAGTGCCAGGAGAGTGAAAACAGGTAGATACAATTTCTCTGGGTAAATTTTCATTTTTGAACCCATATAGTCAGCTTCCAGTAGAAAGAGTCACCATATACTAATATGGTAATGTGCTACTCTCCAGCTTCTTTCCTGTGAGAATCCACTAGCTGCCAAACATTGAAGGTGTAATGTACCAGAAAAGAAAGCTACAGGTAAGGGACAGATCATTTATTATCACATTTATCAGAGCTGTTCCTATGTTTCAGGTAGGAAACTTTACTTTCATGATCCCAACTTTCTGAGGCCATTCATTCTGGGCAATCATCTTTCTTTCTGGAAATCTAATCTTCAGCCCTACTGTTTGTGAATTAATTAATATAATCATTCTCTTGCAGCAACACTGGGTCTATCTTGCATAACTTCTCCTTAACTGCCCCAGTAGTCTCACATCAATGTATATATAGAGAAAAAAAATAGCTTTACTCAGTCCTTATTTCCCCAGGTTAAGCCTTACTTTCTCTCAAGGAACAAATCATTCACAGCCAAATCATTGCTCTGGTCAAATCTAAACTGATTAATACCTAATGCCTTTATTAATTAATTAACTGATTAATACCTAATACCTTTATTCAAATCAGAATGAGGAAACTGCATCAAGTCAACAACTGACTTGTAATATTCCAGTCATTCCTCCTTTGAATATAAGTATTAATCTTATTATTAATTATTATTACTGATACTAGAACTTCATGTCGGTGATCCACAGCTTCTGATTGGCTAAAACATGCAGTTTATATCCCTCATTTCTTCACTCTTCTATATTCCTTAGAACTTTGAACATCGAGCACAAATTAGGTGATTTGTGCCTCAATGCAAGACACTGCTTTACTTAATGTGTTTCTTTCTAGTTCTAGTTTCTTCTTCTTCTTCTTCAGTCTTCACTCTGATTCCCCTCCGGGCTGAGGGTCTCTGGCCTTGTGTCACCAGCACTCTGAAATAACATACTCCTGTTTCCAGGAAAAGAAAAGGGAGCAGTGGTTCTAGCCTATCTGATCAAGAACACCGTTGCCCGTCCCTAATAATTCACCAGCCAGCTCCTTACACATTTATAGCTCCTCATCTAACTCCTCGACTAATCCCCATCCCCTCTAGCTTTGATAACAGTTTCTAGCATGGACCATATTAAATGTTTTCTTGAAGTCCAGGCAGATTAGATCTATTAAATTTCACTTGTCTAGAAAAATCAGTTATCTTATCATGGAATGGTATCTGTTCAGTTTGGCAGTCTATCATTGGTAAATCCATCTATTTTTTCTTTCTTATCTTTCCATCTTTAATATTTTCTTTCAGAGTATGTCCTGAAGTCTTGCTTACTATTACCCAGTGGTCTATAGCTTCCCATGCCAAAGATCTTATTTAAAAATAACAGGATGATCTTTTCTTCCAGAGAAGTTGCAAGAAATTTCTCCCAGCCTGGCCCAGCTGGGGAGAAACAATCTGTGCAAAGAATATGATATGTTTCTTCCTGATACAAGTGACGACCTTCTCAAGCACAGGTGATCCTGAAAAGCACAGTCTTTTGAGTGTCAGTTGAGCATCCTCGGCTCATGCAGTTCATGAACTCACTCCTTAGAGTTCCTCTTCTCGCTGTCTCTGGCTTCTGCAAAGGACTGCTACTGTCTGCCTGATTCTGCCTGGTCTGATTTCAGACAGAGGAAAAAAGAAAATAAAAGGAAAAAAAAATATAGCAAGGAAAAAAAGGGAAAATAAAAGGGCAGAGGAGAAGAGGGAAGAGGGTATTAAAAAAAAAAAAAAGAGTGGGAGGAAAGAAGAGAAGGGTGACAGAAAAAGGGACAAAGTATTTAATTGAACTCCACTAGTCACTTTCAGGGATCTTTATGATCTATACACACTGGAAATATTTTACTTCTGCTCCTCAGGACATCTCCTAAATAGCACAAATTGTTATGCTGTTTTCCTCCTGGGAGTTTTCACTTCTCATATTTGCAGCCACCCCAGTTTAACCAGGCTTTTAACTTGAGACTCACTCAAGGGGAACATCCTGAAAGATGCTTTCCCCTGTCCAAAAGGTGGCTTAGTCTTCACTGCATCAGTCAAGACTCTGTGTCTGCATCAAATTGCAAGGCTCTCTTCTTTGCTATTTCCCTCTTGCTTTCTTTTCTTTTCTTTTTTTTTTTACAGCTGCTCTCTAAGTTGCCCTGTTCCCATGACACTATGATGAGTTTTGGATCATTCACAGTGTTTAAACCTTTCAAGAACATTTTCCACATGGAGAATCCTCTTAAAGTGAATACATCATTGTACATGATTATCCATGCTTAAAGGAACAATCAGCAGAACAATATGTCCTGTTCTCAGCAGTGCCTATGAACTGCACTTTCTTCTTCCTATTTCTCACCCTTCCTAGCTTGTTGCAATTTGTTTATCCACACAGTTGCTGGGTTGGAAAGCAGCTGTTGGTAAATTGTCCATCAACAAGCCATAAAATTTTACTTTAATGAGAGACAGCACATTTCAAAAAGATTTCAGTGTGAGTTTGGTGCTCTTTCTACCCCTCAAATCATCACAGAATCACAGTATCACAGTATCATTTAGGTTGGAAAAGACCTCTGAGGTCACCGAGTCAGTCACCACCATCAACGAGGTCAACTACAATACAGCAATTGTCAATGAGAGCACAATACAAAATGCCATGTCCAGGTATTTTTTGAACACTTTAAGATGTGGGTGACTCCACCACTTCCCTGGACAGTCCATTCCAATGTTTGCTAACCTTTTCTGTGAGAAAATTTCTTCTGATGTTCAACTTGAACCTCCTCTGGCATAGCCTGATGCTTTGTCCTCTTGTCCTGCCACTCATTGCTGGGAGCAGACCCCCACCCCCACCTGGCTGCACCCTGCTGTCAGGGAGTTACAGAGAGCCAGAAGGTCCCCCCGAGCCTCCTTTTCTCCAGGCTGAGTGCCCCCAGCTCCCTCAGCCACTCCTCATCAGACTGGTGCTCCAGACCCTTCCTCAGATCCGTTCCCTTCTCTGGACATGCTCCAGCAACTCAGTGTCCTTCTTGCTGTGAGGAAACAAAACTGAACACAAGATTGGAGGTGTGGTCTCACCAGTGCCCCCAGCACAGTGGGATGGGCACTGCCCTGGTCCTGCTGGCCACACTATTGCTGACACAAGCCCAGTTCCTTTGGCGTCTTGGCCACCTGGGCACACTGATGGCTCATGTTTGGCCACAGTTGACCAGTACCCCCAGGTCCTTCTCCACTGACTCTTTTCCCAACCACTCTGCCCTCAGCCCATAGTGCTCTCTGTGGTGGTTGTGGCCAGTCATGACATGAGCTCATCAGCAAATGTCCCATTCTGGCAAAACACATCTTCCTCAAATCAATTTCCTGCCCTCTGTACTTTCTCAGTCTCTTGCTTCCTTTGCTCTTCTCCTTCTCAGCTTTCTTTGGACATTAAAAAAGCCCCAGGGCTCCAAGCCCCCACTTTTCTTTCTCTTCCACATAGCCTTAATCACAATGATCTGCTCTTGCTGTGGAGAAGTCTGCTCAAAAAGGGATGAATCTCTGGAACCTGTGGTACTCTATCACTCCCCCTGCAATATGCGTTATTTCTCATTCCAAATCTCACATCAAGGTTTTTTCTTGAGTGGTTTGGTCCAGATCACGATGAAGCCATGAGCTCTTCCCACTTCTGCTGCATCAGTAGAACAGTCCTGAATTCTAAGTCAGCTATAGTAAATGAAACAGTGACAAATGCACAAACACGTGAATTTAGTTTAATGGTTATGGGATGGTTTCCTCCACAGAATTCCCTCTCAGTAAACAGTGCATTACACCCTGCTCTGAAGCATTACGGAGCCTTTCACATGATGATTGCTCCACTCCTGTTGACATCAAGGCCTAAGAGCCATCCTGGATGTGCTTGCATTTGTAGTGCAGGTATATTGTAAAAATGTTTTGAGCTTTTACTCTCTTTGGATTACTGTCAGCTTACGGTGGAGATTCAGGTAGACCACCTATGGTAGCCTCAAAAAGGCTGTTTCAGGGTGCTGTGTCAGTCTACTATACAAAGATACCCATAACTGCCATCCTGCATCTGACTTTAGCCTCACTGTTTCAATTCCTTCCCCAAACCTTGCTGTGGGTGTTGTTTTCCTTAAAAAAATAAGTGGTTTCTAAACAGCTAAAGAACTGCTTGTATAGGAATTGTCCACTGATTTATATTGTGTTTGGAAAACTTTAAGAGATGGTTATTAACTTAATCAGTTACTACTTCTTTTCTGCTTTACTGCTAAAGATGTATGCTTCTATGTCTAGCTTTATGTATATCCATAAAATAAATTGGCAAGTAAGAGATATACATTGGGAATCTTTCTAGTAGTAGAAAAATCCAGAAGGTTCAGTGTTCTGTTTTTGAAATACATTTTTAAGTTGCTTTTTATTTTAACAAAATAAGTTATGCTGTTTATGCTTTATTTTATTTTTTTTTTTTTTCCTCCAAAGAGAGCAAACCTGCATGTATCTTGCCCTCTTCCTTCAGGCACAGAGGTGTTTTCAGTGTTTTTCCCTGTGTTCTAATATCTCTACAAAAGGGGGTGTTCATGTGACAACTACAGCCAAGTCAGTATAAAACTTCAAGTTCACAGTTCACACTCAGTTTCAGGTTCCTTGTTCTGGAGTTTCCCTTTCATAAAGCACATACTTTTCCTTGAGCAATGGCATCAGCCCTGATTCAGACAGTAATCAAAAAAAATAAAACCCCCTTCACAATAAAATATAAGTTCTGAAAAGGTTACACATTCACTTCAGCTGTTTGTGCTTAATACCTCAGCCAATTATACCTGGGCTAACAAATGGATATCTATAAATACAAATATTTATTTTCCTTGTCACTTTATTGTATTGTGGCATTTTCTGTTTAGTTGTTTTGTTGGGTTCTTTCCTTTTTTTTTCTCCAATTTTTTCCTCATTAATAAATTATTTGCATAAGTTTTTTCACCAGATAGGAAATTTGAGACAAGTTTCAAGTTTTCCAAATTTAGTTATCTGTGTGAAGCAGTCTTCTTAAGTACTTTCCTGAATATCTTAGGCACATCTATTTATAAACATTGTAAATATCTGCATAAATAGACATATGCACACACATGGGCACACTTATATGTGTGTGTGTATCCACATAAAGTGTCCTATATATGATCTTCAGTCATTAAAACAGGGTTTCTGAACATTATATTGCTGACTGAGGTAAGATCCAGTTCACCTGATTTTATAGTGTTAAAAGCTGTGTGTTTGAATAATTAATTTTGTTTGGTTTCCTATACATTCAGTGGAGAGTGACTGCAGTGGATCTTTCATACCAGGTCTCATAAGTATTGGCCTTAGGTTGAGGCTATGAATGTTCTGGAAAGTCTTCCCTCATTCCAGTATATGGGGAGGACACATGAGTGACTCAAAAGCTCAATTTTTCGTAACAAAACTCAGCCTAGGTATATATATATATATATATATATATATATTTAAGTGCATGCTTAACTTTTTATCAGGGAAGATTCACCATTGCTACTGTGAAGTTTCTGTACTCCAAGTTAGGCTGTGCTGTTCCACTCCGCACAAAAGCTTGAAACTGAAGATTTTGCTCACACGAGCAAATTGAATTGCACTAAGATGCTTTAGTATTCATGGGATTTGTCTCCTTGTTTGCTGTGCAGCATCACAGGTCACAGATAAAAATCAAGGCTGCATCTCCATGATTAGGGAAGTGATTTTTGGTGTCCAGGCACTAGGACCTTCTGAGAGAAAAGGCACTGTATAAATGTGAAGATATCACTGATAGTTATTATCAATAATAATAATACTACTAAATAACAGTCTGAAAGAATACCAGCATTCTGGTGATGAAAAAAATATTTAGTCACTGGTCTTTTCATATTAATGAGATTCGATTTTTCAATCAGTATGAAGGACATCACCTGTGCTCCTTGCCTCCAGGTTTATCTACATGGGTGGAATAGATTCTGAAAACTAGCACTTAGAGAACTTTCTCAGAAAGATATTTCCAAATGTCAGCATTTTCTATTACTTTGTCATTGACTTCTAATGTGTTTTCAGAATGATTTGGTCCTTTCTTGGGTAAGGAAGAAAAATGGAAATTGAAAAAACTTATATCATTCATTATTATGCAGCTTTCATATTGCAAAACACAATTTATAGCTAAAAACTCACCTTCTTTTCTGCTGTGCCACTTCAAATGTCCAATGCTAAACAGAAAGTGCTATAAAAATGTCTGCCCTCACTCTATGAGATTCAAATAATTGACAATAAAGTGGAAAACTGTTAAACATGTAACCTTGGCACAAGTTCCATGGAATATTTATTCTCCCGCTGCTATATTCTTCAGTTTGTTTTGTTGTTTTATTGGACTGTATTCTATCCAGTTGTGCCTTGCAGCATCTATGCATGAGTCAAATGCTTGCAGTGGGACGCATGACGGAAATAAAGCAACAGGAGACAGCTCACAGAGACTGAACCTGTGTGCCATGAGCTGCCTGAAAACTTCAGGGACCCGTAAGTCTCTACTTTGAGGGGCAGCATTCTGCCACACTGCCTAGGAAGGAACCACAGAAATCATGGAAGGTTGGATGAGCATGATCATTTTCTGTTGCCTGCCGCTCTGAGGCAGAAAGTTAGCTCGTGGAACTTAGTGATGCTTGGACAGCTTTCTTCAGGTGATGAGCAGGTTCAGGCTGGAGCCCAGGTGTCTCCTCACTAGTGTGATGCTGGGTGAGTCGCTGTTCCAATCCCATACGCAAGTGCAGCAGCCCTCAGTAGGACTACAGGGAATGTTTACTCCTCCTTCCCCCTAAACACACTTTTCTGTCCGTTCAAATACTGCTTTTATAGCCTGGTCCTATACACCTCAAAATAACAGAGGTGATGATGACTTGAACGTGAAAGAATTATTATGCTTGAAAAGGAATTTAAACATTCACTGTACTGCTTGCTGCATATTGTTTCTCTACCTTTGTAGGAATTTTTTTCTTCTTTCCACGGTAAGATTATGAATTATGATTTTTCCCAGAAAAGAATCTCAAAATGTATCACCTTCAGAAAAAATATGTGAAATATGATATTTCCAGAGAACGGGGGTTTTTTCAGTTGTTATTGCAAAAGTCCAATGTGATTCAGTGTGAAGGAGATAAAAAACAAGCAAAAGAACAATGACAACAGTCATGACCTTAATGTACAAAAATCAAAATACTAATAAAATAAGGAATATAAAGTAATCTACTGTGTCCAGTTGTAATAAACAGGGCCTAATGCACTGACTTCACTGATGCTGAGTGGATTAAGGTTTGATGGGGTTGCAAAACAGATGAGTTTTTTCACCTCGCTCAAAATGGAGGGTTCCCATATAAAAGGCCAAAACACTCTTAACCCCTTCATAAATCTGTGTTGGTGCACTGTTACTTCCATGACAGGGATAATCTTTTGGCTGTAAGGGATCAACCCCTGCAAGTAAGACTGCTTTCCATTCGTGGTTCATTATCTCAGTGACCATTGTGTGTGGTGTGGTGTGACTGCATCCTGAGCAATGGCCTCCAGAACTAAAGAGAAATTCACTTTAGCCAGTATATGTCCTAGTTCATCAGGTGGTCCTTGAAAATCCAACTCCTCACTGCTACAAGAAGTAGTTCACTTAGCTAAATCATCTAGAGGTGATCTCTGTCAAGAATTTACTCAGGTTTAAGTGCTTGACTTTGCAGTCCAAGTATCTTTGAACAAAAGGCATAGGGGGAAGGATTGCTGTACCCATTTGATTGTAATATGTGGTGCAGGGAACGGGTGGTTGTTTCTCTTTAGGCTTTTTTCCTTAATTTTGTTTTCCTGTTCTTGTCCTTTTTCTTTCTTTTTCTCCCCGTTTCTGGGGACGACATAGTCTATTCACATAGACTAGTAATGTTAATTCCCAGTCCTCTTATACAATGATGGTGAGAGCTACATCTCCCTGCGGGACAATTCAGAGTCCAGACAGCATTCCAAATCACCCTCTGGAGGTTCTTTTTCAATAGGCTTTTCCATTGCCTATTGAACAGAGACTGATACCCATAAGATTAACATTAACCTTTGTGTATTTTATGTTTCCCAGCATGAAGGCTTTGTATATTATTTAAACAAAGGACCTACAAGTTATTTTGATAAACTGTCTCAAGAAGAATGGGAAGCATGCTATATGGCAAAAGTTCTCCTGTTGAAGAAATCTTTGTTTCTGTTTAAAGGATACAACTCAAATTTCCTGTTGGAGTCAAAGGAAAATAACTCCTTTTCCTCAAACAAGGGGGAATAAATGAAATAAAGTAGAAGCAATTAATAAGAGGTTAATAATGAGGTTAATGCATGATGAAAATGTCCAATACAACACTGCCATTTTCAGATCTTGACTATTTTAACTATAATTAAGCAGTTTTTAACCCTTCTCTTGGAAAAAAAAAATTGTTGAGATCCCCTTTGACCAAGTTGGAACCCTGATTTCAGTTTCCTACAACTTTTCAAATACTATATTCCCAGGAAAATATTAATTCCAATTTCCTTTTTACAGGAAGAGTGTAAATAAGCAAGTCCATTTGTTTGTTCATGCTTATTTCTCTGACCACCATATTTGTGTCTAAGTTCTATAAGGAACTTCTTACAACCCTAACAGCTAAAAAGGAGCAGGAGATTGTCCACAAGTAGGGCAGTGGATCTGAAGGCCGTGAATGTTAATTTTCTGGTTTAGACCTGAGGTTTTTCTTACTCAGAGGCTCCATGGCAAAGAGAACCACAGCACAGTGAGCTTTAATATAGGGCAGATTTTCAAAGGTGGGTTTCGTCTCTCCCTCTGCTAAGATTGTCCTGTGCTACCTGTTTTTTCTCTTACAAGGTAGAACAATTCTATCAGCATTAAAATAACCTTATAGGAGTAAAAATTCTTTTGGCTACCTTTGACTTATGGTGTGCTTTGCCCCATGATCCATCTTTTTTCTCTTGCTAGGTGAATATCAGAGGAATGATAATGTGGCAGGGTCACAGATAAAAACAGATTAGCCACTACACATTTCACAGTGCGACTTACCTAGACTTCAGTAACCAAATCACTCAATGTAACTCTATCACAGAATGGAATTATATTCTTGGCACACTGTCTTCATTTTTAAAAGCTGCCTCCTATTTTGTTTGTGCATGGTTTCTTCTTCTTGGGATACAGCTTTAGATATTTGTACTGAATATCTTGCATATGTAATGCTCTGCTCTTATTTAGCTTTATTGATCAGTGAATCACAGTGTCCCAAGTGAAATATACAGCCTAATTTAATGTCCTTTTCTTTAAATAAGGATGGTGTATACAGCTGATGAAAAGGAATGTTAAAAAGGCAGTAATATTATATAATAATAATAACAATAATAATAATAATTTCTAAAATTCTGCTTCTTTTCACTGGCTTCTTACTCAATTAGGAAGTGGTGTTTCCTTGATAAGATGGAGAAGCCAGTAATATGATAGGAAGTCATTAATACAATATAATCACAGCCTAAGATCAAACTCATCTCCTGTCTCTTTACCTTGTCAAGTGTTTCAATATTTTATGTTGTAATGTGATGACCAGAACTGATCACTGTAATCTAAGTGTGGATCTGACTAATGCATTGTATAATCAAAGATTTTCATCTGACTTAAATTCATTTGCATTTTCTTGCTCTTATTGTAAAAAGGCACCCCTAAGACTTAGTGTGGTTAAAGATCATATTTCATCACAGTTTCTGTTCTGAAAGGCTGTTAAATTCCTTTTTGGCCTTGAAAGTCTGCATCAAATGTTTAGGTATATTTGCTTTTTTCTCTCTCTTTCTTTTCCTTGCTGTCATGGACTTTCTTCCCTTATCCAGCTCATATGTTTTTTGTATATTCTTTAAAATTTTCCTGTTTACCCCCAAGAGGAGGACTAGAGGGAAATATGACCATGTGCTTTTTATCTCTTTCCCCCTATTTTTCAAATACCTTCATTTTTATTAATTTCATTTGTTTTATATATTGTTATTTATTGCTTTATTTTGATTGGTAACAACAAATGTTAATTTCAGCTAATGATAAGAAGGAAAAAAAAAAAAAGAATTGTGACCTGTGCCATCTCCCAGATGTGTCTCTCCAGATGGCATATGAGGCCTTTAGACAAACTGGTGTTCAGAGCAAGCCCAAGTAGTCCCCTTCATAATGGTGGTGCCCTGCAGATCAGCAAAGCATTCTGTCCATAACACTCAGGTTGATCTATCATACTCCAGTAAATCTCTCAGACTCCTAAAATCCTTTGGTAAAACCGAAGATGGCTTTTTCACCCTCTCTTGGAGTAATTTTCTGCTCATAGCTGAGTTTAACATTGTTATGACACTCATTAAATAAGTCTAGTGCCGATGGTACTCGGGCTTCTCTTTTGTTTTTTAGGTTTTCATATGCATAAGAAATAGCTTTGCAAATATTTTGAAGCTGCCATTCCCAAATCTTTGCCTTGCTGAGTTTAAAGAAAAAGTAGAACTTGTGAAATTATTCAGTGCTTTTAGAATTAATCTAAACATTTAACAGGATCGTTTGAAAATATTTCTTTTTATACTAATATTTTTTGAGGTTTTTCCTGTTTATTATCATTTCGAGTTTTAAACATGCATCTAGAACCACAAGAAAAATATGTCCCTCTTCACTTAGAAATCCAGAAAATATTATGGTTTCTCAGTTCCAAAGTTTTTGAAACAGTTATATAGTTCTGTTACTTCAGGTGAAGTAACTTCTAGTTGGCTTGGCAAAAGGCAGCTCCAAAGGGAATCTGCCTCTGGTTTGGGGAATCTGCAGTGCTATTGCTATAATGTGTGCTTTTGAATTTTTATCATAATACAACGGACGAAAGGTTGAATATTTTTATAACTACCTTGGTGGAAGACTTAAATTTCCGTAGGTGACTTTCAGAGTATTGACAAAAATTGCAGGTGAGAATTGTCAATTGACTTGAGCTGTGGCTCTGAGTTATTGGTTTGAGTAGAACAGCTAAAAGCACATAAAGTTGAACACAAGCATGAGTGCCTACGGTAGGACCTCAGCCACAAAACTTAGCAGAAGGCATTTATGTAAATCCTCCAGGGAAATTTGAAAATACTAACCAGGTACATTAAATAAACAATACTTTACAGTTTCCAGAGTCAACATTAAGGCCACAGTTTTACTTAAGGATTGTAAGATCTTCATTACAAGGGTATAACAATAAAGTAATAATAATAGTTTTATACAAGAACCAGAAAATACATAAATGTGTAGGAAATTAACTCCAAATGTTTATAGCATTTAATTGAAAATTATAACTTTCCTATAGCTTGTTTTTATCCATCTTTCCGAGTTTTATAGGAAAGATATAATTTTCTATTTAGTGTTCTAAAGCAGTGCAAAAAAAGCGAAATGAAATGCTTTCATCCCCTGTTATATTCTCTAGGACTTTTTGTTCTGAAGTGGATATTTCTGTTTTTCAGTGCTAACATAGTGGACTTAATAGCTGAGCTTCAACAACATGACCAAGAACCCTGATATTTCTCTACTTAGTCACAATGGCACTTTAGGTTAAACAATCATTGGCCCAGTTGTGAAAAATGAGATAAATTAAAATAATATTCTTCGTGAGGACCAAAGACTTGGCAAGTAATATATTGAAGAAATTTCCTGGACATAATGGGTTACATTAATTTTCAACTGCAAAACAATTCCTTCAGCGTTATTTTTCAAGCAAGAAAAAACCACACAACTTGCTATTTGCTGTATTTATTTCTTACTGAGAAGTGAAAACACATTTTAAAGAAGAAATTAAGAAAAGTGTATCAGGAAATATTGTAAAAAAAACTACTGTAAAGTATTTCAGCTAAACAGTCACATTTTCCTTCATCCAAATGTGGTCAGTTTTAGCTATGATGGAATACAAAAAAAAAATAGTCTCTGAGTTATTTTCATCTGAATATAATTTTCTTCATTTTAAACAAACTTTTACAGAAATCCATCTATTCTTCATGAAACTCCTTCTGCACTCCTATTATAGTTCTATGTCATTTGAATAAGTTGAAGAGAATGTCATTTCTTCTCAAGGCTTCAGCTCTCAACCTCTTCCTGCACAACATCTGATAACAAATGTTGTTGTTCTCTGATCTCAATGGCCTCTCGCTACCCTATTTAAAATGAGTGTAGTGATTACAGACCTGTTTCAATAACTCTGGGCTTTATTCACTTCTCGTATAAATTGGCATTGCTGTGTTGTAGTTAATGGAGCTGTGATGACTTTGATCAGTAGAGAATTCAGCCATCAGGGAGCCCATCACTCAAATTATCCCTGAAATTGCTGTTAATTGAGACCTCTGTGGGCAGTCACAGAAGAGAGGCCAAGGTGTGAACGAGCAAAGGTCTGATCTCTGATCCCTCCAAGTAGTGAGCAGAAGAATGAGCAGAAGAGAAGCCAGAGCAGGTCACACCAAGACATGTCTAGCCCAGTGTCCTGCTTCCAGCAATGACCAATTACAGCTGCCTGGAGGGGCAAATAATATTAGGACAAACATTTTTCTGGTGTGTTCTCACACTCATCAGTGGTTCATGTGCACAGCAACTTTCTGAGCCGTAAGTGGCCTTTCTGTAGCACAGGATTCATTAGAATTTTCTTCCTTCAGTTTCTTTTTGTCTTCATTTTGTATTTATGGATGCACTTTCTGTACACACTATTCTACAGCTTGACTCTGGACTATGGACAAAATCATTATATTTTCTGTATGCATATACCTGGAGCTTGCCACAGCTTATCATCTCAATATTTTGTGGCTAAACTGAAACTGTCTAATTTTGCACCTAAAAAATAAAAGTGTTTTTTTAAAAGGGAAAAAAAGACAAACAGCACACAGGTATATCAGTAATTTCTGAGGACATTCAAAAATATTGAAGTTTGTCAATGTCTAAATGAATTGTTCCAGATGAATCCACCACCTCTGTTATACTTCAACAATGAATAAGTAAGAATAATTCAATATTTAATTGAACTGTTAAAATTAATCCAAAAAATGCCTTGATATCTTGGGCTTCAGGAGCTGTTCTGATTCCTTAGCAGTTATGTAATATAAAAAATAAAATAAAATAAAAATTTAAAACTCACATGACAGCATGTCTATTGACGGTATTAATATTAGCATTCACGGCCTGCATGGTCAATATCAAAATCAGCGCTTACTGTGACAGAATATTCTTTAACTCTCAATAGTTTATGTCAACATGTATGAGAAACCCTGGTTCCCTTTACATAACTAAGCCTCCTGATTCAACCATTTCTCTTTTAAACATACCTCCCCCACAAAAAACATGAAAAAGTTGCTTGTCTTTTTTTATTTTATGCAAAAATGCCAACACTGAAAAATTATTCTCCATTCCAAGACATAGCACAACTTAAATATTATCACTGAATGAATAAACATTGAATTATTCAGACAGGAATTGCAAAAGTAAAAATGTCAAAAAAATCCTTAAAATTAAACAATCCAAGAGGAATATATGTCAACATTTTTGCATCTATTTTTATTGTGTTTGAAAAATGTATGGTTTTTCCTGAAGGTCATTTTGAAATGGAAATACCAGTGTAAGTTGACTGCTTCATTTCAGTTCAACAAATAAGGATATTATTTAGAATAAATAATATTGATCAAAACACAGTTCCACCAAGAAACATCTTCCTTCAGAATTTTTTAGTATGTTGATTGTTATCCCTTTTCTGGTATATTTATTCATGTTAATATTTGTACAACATCGCTCTACCATTTTTTAATAGATTTTTAATGTGGATATATTTATTGAATTTATTCTAAAAAATGGAGATAAAAGTGTATTGAATGGTGTTCCTTTGTTTTTGATTTATTTATGGAACAAAGTTGTGGGCTATTATGGGATGTCTCAAAGCAGACAATATCATATGGAAAAACTGTCTTCACGGCTTTAAATACAGTTCAGTCTCAGTTACCGAATAATCCAACACAACTTAAAAAATAAACACAGAGTCAATAGAATAGTGTGAGAATAGGAAACTAGAGCAGAAGATAACAAACACGTGGTGTGTTTGGGGGGTTATTTTCATCCTGAGCTGTGCCACACATTCCTTAGACATGTTATCTTGGTCCAGAAATATCTGCCCTATTGCATAATTACAATTATCACTGTAATTAATAGGTGATGGAGGAAAAAAAGCAAGTCCAGAGAGAGATCCACCCTGATGCCTTAAGTTTTAACTTCTATGTTTTCCAAATCCTGTACTGCCTAGTGTGTAACTCTGAAGTTTCTTGTATCCTGTTAGCTTCTGTTCTCTCATGCTGGTTAGACATAAAAAACCTAAGTTTGAGGTGCAAGGACACCAGATTGTCCTAGGCCGAAAATGTGCAAACCAAAATCTTAGAAGGGGGCAAGCTTGGGGAAATGACATCATTAACTGAAGTTTTAATTGGAGAATTAACCCTGATATGCAAATGAACCAAACTTAAAAAAGTGTGAAGAACTTGCGACTAGGGGTCCATCTTGGATGTAGCCTTTGGCTCCCCAGGGTGTGCCTTTGAAGGCCTTTCAAATAAATACCTGCCTTTATTCCCTTATTCCTGTCTCGTGTCTACTTCTTAGGTGGCCATCTCAGGCATCAACCCCATCTCTGAGCTACATAACTCTCTGGAAACACCTACTCTTGCTTTGTGCTGAAGACAGAGTCCAAGGTGGCTACACCTTTTTTTGTTGTCCTGATGAAATGCATAGGGCCACAAGGATACCGAGGGGCCTTGAGGGGAAGCTGTATGAGGAGAGGCTGAGGGCTCTTGGTTTGTTCCTCCTGGGAAAGAGGAGACTGAGAGGAGACCTCACTGTGGTCTTCAATATCTTCATGAAGGGAAGCAGAGAGCCAGACACTGATCTCTTCTCTATGGTGACCAGTGACAGGACTTCAGGAAACAGCCTGGGAAGGTTTAGCTTGGATATAAGGAAAAGGTTTCTCACCCAGAGGGTGGTTGGGCACCGGAACAGGCTCCCCAGGGAAGTGGTTGCAGCACCAAGCCCGTTGGAATTCAAGAAGTGTTTGGACAATGTTCTCAGGTACATGGTGTGACTCTTGCAGTATCCTGTGCAGGGCCCGGAGTGGGACTCAGTGGTCTTGATTGGTACTTTCCAAGTCAGCATATCCTACCATTCCATGATTCTATAAAATTAGGTAGAATAAACCTAGGCCACCATTTCTTGGAGCCTCTTATAATTGTGGTAGAGATGAATATCTAAAACTATACACTAATGGAAGACATATAAATACTTTAGATGATGGCTAAATGTCATCTGAATAAGTTAATTGATGCCTGTGACAAAACAAGATCTTTGTTTTCTTTGACATGCTTGACATGCAAGACAACATTGCCTTACCTAAGTTGTTGAAATTCATAAATGATTAAACTTCCAGGTGCATTTTGATCCCAGAGAGTGCACGGGGAGGAAGATAAATTAGAACCTGTAAAATTAGAATTTGGTATAGCCAAGGCATTGTGTGATGAATGCTTCAAGGAAATACCTCCCAACACCTTCCACAATGAGCCATGCTTAAGATATTTTGGTGTAAATGTTTCAGATACCTGAATACATGATCAGGAAACCCTTGTGAGACAAATGATAGAATAAAAGTGTGGTTGGGTTCAAGCATCATACCAAGTTCTGGAGCCTCAAAAAGGTACATATTCTTGAAGAACATGAAAGTTTGATTTACAGCAAGTGAAGGGCTACAAATTCAGTGGAATTTTAATAACAATTTAGGAAATTTGAAAGATTAAAATTAAAAGCTAGTAAAGAACCCTAGGAACACTGTCATGGAAAGGTTTTGCTGGCACTTTTCATCCTGTCAACAGGGATTTTAAACTTGGTTATTTTGGGGTTGCTGTGGCCAAAACAGCTGCCAATTTCCACTCCACCTACATAAGAGTAGGGACAGTGGCTCAAGACTATACAGAGGTAAATGGTTGAAACAAAACCAGATATTTGCACAAGAAAAGTCACAATGTACCTTTCTGTGCAAGAAAATGTTGATAGTTTCCTATTTTTTTCCTCTGGCATCTGTAATTGATATATTTTGGGGATGTTTCACTGAAGCTCTTGAAAGAATAAAATTTTGTAATTAATTTGAAAATTTTTAAATTAAATTTTTGTATATTTTCACTAAAACTAATACCTAATATAATAAAACACTTGGATTCTTATCAGATTTACTATCAGTATTTGGATAACCTTAATATCAGGAGAAAAAAAATATATTTAACATGTTAACCTCATGCCTGAACCAAGACAAATAAGAAATACCCAGACTGGATTGTAACTTCATCGAAGTAAAACTTGAGTTGTTATTTTATGTTCATTTACTTCCATTAATAAATTTATATTTCTTCTTTTATATTTTTATTTTAATTTTAATTTTTTATACTATTTGTACAGTTTGTGTCAGCTGTATAATATTTAAAGCATTTCTGGTCCTATTCCCTATTCAAATACAGTTTTGTTATGCTCGTCACGTTTTTGTTTCTCTTTTTAGAAGCAAATGGTGAAACTGTTATTTTTAGCCATGTGTCCAACACCAAATCTCCTCAGAGAGGCAGGATTTGATGCAGTTTGGGGCTGATATCTCAAGCTTCAATATTTCTAATCTCAGCTAAGAGGACTTTGATCTTTACTCATTGATGTAAAATTAACCAACCTGAAGGTGTTGTGGTTGAGCTGAAGGATCTCTTTGAGGTGTGAGATTTTCAAAGAGTTTTAAGGTCACTTCACATGCAGCTACCACTGACATACAAGTTTCTAGGTTTTGGGTAAACATGGGTTTCCTTTGCTTTGTTCCCTTAAGCTTTATTGGAGTTCTGGCCTCCCTTTCTCCTGGTACTAACACAGCATTGGATACCACTAAAACTTCTTTGTCTCTCAGGTTTTGAAGCGGAGATTAAAAGGCAACTGACAACAAAGGGTTTAAAATTCATGCTGTATTGCACAGCAGAATCATCACAAACGGACTGACTGTGTATCCAAACTTCAGCCTCACCCCAGTACGAGTTACAACTGCAAGAATGGGACTTGTACAGAAAATCTGTACTCCTTCTTTCAAAGGCTGTGTGATCCAGGCACTGACCCTGCAGTGCATCAACAGCAGATATTTATCTCTGAAGTCCTGAAGATGTGTCCATTCCATATTTTCCTGCTGACATAATTTTGACATTTGCTTTATTGGGTCTGACCTCGTACTAGCCTTCATTTTATTACTATGGCCCAACTTGGAGAGAGAGCCTAATTTACAGTGGGGTCTATCAACCTCTTTTGGAGCAGTTTTCATAAGCGTAGACAGCCATTGGGATTTATAGAACTAAATGGCTTGGTGAAATTCAAGGATCCATGCCACATCAGCTGAGAAAGAGTGATTCCTCATCCATGAGCGGAGCCTGTGTTCTGTGAGACTTGAAATCCATCGCTGGAGCTGTGGCTCCAGCACAAGTTAACATCTGTGAAAGGATCTGGAGTAAAGTATGGCCCCTTATGTCACTGCCACAGCTGGGCTTCCTGCAGCTTAATTTGCCCTCTCAGCATGTTGCACTGATTATAAATACAATGCTGATCTTGTTGCCAGAGGCCATGACATATCGCTTGGCACTTCGCAACCCTCAGAACAAATTTTTCCCTTTCCCTGTTCACCTCAGTCAATCACGGCTTCAGAAAGCAGCCCTCTGCCACCCAGCATAGGATTACATGTCATTTATAATTTTACTCGCTTCAAAAAGCTAATGCTTAAGTTAATAAAGTGGAAAGATAGCAAGTACAGTGTCCCAACCAGGGAGAGGCAGATTGAAGTTGTTGTTATTATTTGGGTTGTGGGGCACGGTAGGGGTCAGGAAAAGGGAAACATAAAAATAAAGAGCTAATAGCCTCTCTGGTGTCAAGAAGAAAGAGAAAAGGAAGCAGCTCTTCAGCAAGATATAAAATATTAATAGCTCTCATTGGAAAAAAGCTGCTCCTCTTTTTCTTTTATTCATTTAAAAATATGTATGCATTTCTAAGCATAAAGTTTATGCAAGTGAAAGCTTTCTTCTGGGTGTTTTATTCACATGAGAATTCAGAGAATTTCCTGAACTTGTTGTAATTTACCTAATGGATGAACTGGTTACATACAGTTTAAAAAGAATAGACACTTTTCTAACTTCAATCTGACTCAACTGAGAAATCTACAGGTTTTTTGTACCTATGTTGTAGGGATTGGAAGGTTAATAAATTTGCTGAAATATCTTTTCTTGAAAACTGAGTTTAAAAGAGATATGATGCTGTAATTCAATCACTGAAAATACTTCAAATTCAGATATTTTGTGGCAAGGGGAATTACTTTCAGTTGTGCAGGGAAAGAAATTTTTTTTTCCAAACCCAGCTGATTTAAATATCACTGGGTCAGGTTTATAATGAACTAAAAATTAACAAAACTATTGATCATATATGTAGACAAATTGAAGCAGTTAACTTTATTGGGCAAGTGAGACAGGATTTTAAATATAGCAGTAGAAGTTGAAAATAAAATTTATAAGCAAGCAAACAAACAAACCAAAACCAAAACCTATTAATCCTTGAAAATAAGTACTCATTTTGCGTGATAGTGAAAAGTACATAAGAACTTACTTGCTTTTTTTGATTTTTAAAAGAACTATTTATGTACATCCTTTAATTCACACTGGGTCTGAAATATCTTAAGGTCAATGGACTGTAAAGATGTGGGTAGAGTAGTGTGTACTTCAGAGGTTTTAACTCCAAGATCTATGATTAAGTGCATTGCTCATCTGACTAACCAGATCATGTTAACATATCATTTACTTGCTGGTACAGACCCAACATGAAATAAACAGAATTCTCACTAACTTACCAAAAGAAGAGAAAGTAAATTACTTCATATTTTTTCTACAGTTACTCTCCTTATTCATACATGTTGCTTTTGACTAATGAATAAAAGATATGTGAACATATGCTCGTGAACATATAGAAATTTTGTTGATAAATGCTGTACAAAAGGTTGATTCAATGGCACGATCTATCCAGATTTAAATAAATATCTTTATATGTAGTATCAGGTTGTCATTTGTGTTCCACACCTACCAACAAAGTACTATGTGACAAAACGGGGCAGTGTCCAGGGCATTGTTTAGAAAAAAAATGAGATTCAAAATACGGCTTTATGAGGTAAAAATAAGTTCATATAGATGTTCCATGCAATTGAACACCTTCAAGAAGAAGGAAAGCAGTTTATGCCAGTGACAAGAAACAGAAAGAGAATTGGATCAAAAGAGCTCCATGTTTTCCACGTATGCAACTGTCCTGGGTTATTGGATAATTCAAAATCACTTTTTCTTTTACTTCTGTTTGATTGTTTCTTCGTGGTTTGTTTTTTGGTTTTTGTTGACTTCTTTTTTTTGGGGGGGGGAGAGGTTAGTAATAAATCAAGAAATTTTATTTTACAGTTGAATGAAAACAAATTTCAGATATTTTTCTTTTCTTTTTATTTTCTTTTTTAAACATAATTTTTGTTTTCAAATACNTACTGTAGTTTAATTTTCTGAAACAAAGACTGTCACATTTTAAAAAGTCTTGTATACTGTGTTTTTTACACCTCACTTATCTCATTCAATCAAAGATTAGTTTCACCTTGTGGTTCCCACTGATGAAGGATAGAGAAAATATTTTTATTTTCTCAAACTTACGTTAAAAAGCACTGGCCTATGAATTCTAATTTAAAATTAGTAGCACTACTTTAACCTTACCTGAA